>VKKT01000214.1:142367-153033 GCA_008038995.1 Haliotis laevigata
ATAATCATGAAGAGTATTTTGCCATTGCGGGGGATATTGATGACTTTGTCTTCTTGTTCATACTGGTGATCCCATCTGTTTAAACATATCAGCCTGTTACAGAGCACCACTCACCTCATAATGAAGGAATGAAGTGCTCATGATGTTAAGATGTACTACGTCGCCATTAATAACTGATATGTGACAAGAGTTTTATGGACGGAAATAACATTGTCATATAAAACAACTTTAACCCCGCTGCAATTGGAATTTTATTTCTAAGTGTTTATTTCTGATATTACAAAGTTCAAACAATGGAGTAAATCGGTTCTTGTTTATCTGGATGATGTCAAACCTGTTGGACAGGATTTGATGAATCTGTCTCCACAAGAAAACGAATAAACAGAGACATTGCGGTATCAAAATTAACAGCTGAATAACGAGATTATTTGGATTAATGACATAAATAATATTTGTAAACAGCTGTGGATCAGCAGAAACTGAACTTGGTCTGTGTAATGAGGTATTTAGAACGGTCTGTATGAAGAGGGTCTAGTTAAACAGGGTCTGCTCTGCATTCAACAGGATCTGTATGTGTTAAAAAAGCCTTGTTATATTTAACATTTTTATATTTAATAGCACATTAAACAAGGTCCGTATGTTAGGGTGTTTAATAGAGTTTCAATTTCACAGGATCTGTATTTAATATGGTATGTATTTAACAGGTCTTGTGTAACAGTCTATATATTAAGTAGGGTATTTTAAGCTAACAGGGTCTGTATTTGAAAGGGTCTGTATACAACAGGGTATATGTGTAAATGGGTTATCAGATGTAAAACATCTGAGAAAGAAATAAAAGTGAAGAAATCTTGTAAATCCCCTGAGATTAATGTATGTTTCCTGTTCAAAAAGAGCTTGTGATAAAAGTTTAAGTGTACTTTCCAAGCTAACAGTTCCATGAAGCAAAGTGAGGTTCAGCCATATTTCCAAAGGCAGAATTGGCATGTAAACCACTTTATAAATACTGTATTATATACACTGTAACTAATATATCCATTAATTGATAAAACTATAAAAGGGTTGTAATTTCCACACAAAAATTGATCAAAATTTATCCTGCCGCATGCACAGGAAAATTAGATACACATTCTCTACACTGTCTGGATCGCCATGACCTATTCTGGTATAAACTGTATTTGACACTATCAAGGCCTACAGAGGTGGTTTCAATTAAAACCAGAAAAATGACTGCACATGGAAATGACATGAAAACTTTTGACACAGCCCCATGGTGGTACAACAGTAAAGTTGGATGACTAATGCGTTGTGCAATAAATTATGTTGCTATGGAAATTGGAAAATGACAGTCAAAATGTCCAATGTTAGGAATATGTGGACACTGTCCAGTGTTTTTTTTAAGGATGCATGTCATGTGACTTGAACACATTGAACAGTGTCCATATAGGACATTAACATATGTAGGAGTCAAATGTATAATATCATTGCAAACTTATTATGCAAGAACAATAACATGCATGGTATTCCTAAATGAATGAATGTTAAAAAACAAAAAGTATTGATAATAATAAATAGGATAGCAGCATTATCAACATAAATGAAGCCAGTCTAGAGTTTGTTTCCCACTTATCAACTATGTGGAACAATATGCAGGGGTGAAATCATGTTCGGACCAACAGATTTGTTAGTTTGTTGTTTACTGACACACTTAGCAATATTCCAGCGTAGGCAGTCTTGAAATAAGAGTGGAAAGAAACCAGTTGACAAGAAGGGGTTGAACTTAGCCCAGTTTAAACTTAGCACAGATTGTTTAAAGGGTCAAGGTCATCTGTAACAAATTAAACTCAGGACAGATGGTTCAAAGGGTCAAGGTCATCTGTAACACATGACTTAACTGAACACATATTGTTTAAATGGTGAAGGTCATCTCTAGAACACAAGATAGACATCTGGTCTATTTATTTCTTGAAAATGGCTATTATTCCGGCAAATTGAGCAATTCAGTGTTTTGGTCCCATGCACCCTTCATGCACTCACTTGTAATATGTACACAAGTATTATATCTTTACAAGAAATAAATATCTTTACATCACACATACTATTTACATATAAATACTGAAAATTGTCATGTTCATGGCATTTGCATGTCAATTATTTAGATAAATACAAATATAGACTTATCATGCTAGTGAATTCTCTCAGGTGTTTTGGCACCAGTTGACTCCTCAAAATATGCCTGAAATGGCAAATATGAAGTCAATTTTCTCCAGTTGCTGCCTCAGTCTCACATGACTAAAGCGACTAAATAAAAAATCAATCATTATAACAGGATATTACTATCCAGTAAGGCATCCATATTGGCCAACGAAGAATGCAACTTTATGGCTTTATAGCTGTTATAAACCAAGGCATATGTTACAGTGAATTGATACCTGTAAACTGCCAAATCACTGTTCCAGTCCTAAGAGTGTTATTGTGGTTCGATAACTCTGCATAACTAGTCAGATTAGCTGTCATAATTGAAGGCATGTTATAGTCAATTGATACCTCTGAGCAGACAGAAAAATCAGCTGTAATAATTCAATCTATGTCTCAGAAAAGTAAGATCTAAGGTGACCTAACATACTTTTGTTGTATATGATTAATTACCTTGATTAGTATTCATTGATTAAATTAAAAATCATAATTCCTGTTTTGTTAAGCTAGGAATCACTGGACAACATTTATTTCGAGTCTTTGAACAGCATTTAGAAGTGATACACATGAAGGCGAGAGTTAATGGATGTCAACATCCGCAAATTCTCACCTTGACGTGTAACATTTATTTAATAAAACAAAAACTGGTAGTGGCAGTATAGCCACGTAAGTTATCTGAGTTTGGCTTGAAACCTATTCCTTCCTCTGCTTTCAAGGGTCTGTTTGTGAAAGGCTGTTTTCCTTTGCTCTTTCATAACATGTTCCTGACAATCCAAACAATGTGACTCTAAATTCCCCAAATCACTTTGGTTACAAAAAAGTATTTTCATAATAATGTAACTGAACAAAAGTGGCAGTGATATAACGAACACAATTAAGTTCCCTGTAAAAGTATGTTTCACAAAGGTTGTACATGATAAATTTCTATATTTGAAGCATAATTGATCATCCTTAGGAGTACATAACTAAGTAAAAACATGATGAAAATGTAAAATGAATTTAAACAGGATTTGACTGTGAACTCATGAAAGTTGTCATTTCAATAATACTTGACACTGAAAACATTATGGTGGATGCTATTCTTATAATGCCAACTTTGTCTTTTAACCCACTTAACAAAATAGAGTGCTTGATTACTTGGAAACAGTATCTTGCACTCTTTTAACAGTTTTATGAAATATTATTTAATGTGTAGATTGCTAGATGCTGAGTGGCTGTGTTCAGATCAGTGAGTGAGCGAGCTTGGTTTGACTCCGTCTTGAACAATTTTTCAGGAACACATGTAGCACTGTGTCCTACTGACAAGGATAAAAAGGCTTGGTGAAGTCCATGAGCACAGTTATGGTCCTGGCAAACCCAGAATCATAATCAGGCTGAGCCGGGATTTGAACCCTGGATTAGCCACAACTCATAATGAAATGCACCACTCAGACGTCAGAGTTATCCATGCTCCTGTTAATAAACAGACATCTTGTGTTGAAGTTATTGTGGGAATCATGCGCTGCTCTATTGACTTGTGATTTCAAAATACCACTAGGTAAATCTTGCCCTTTTCTAGCAGTTTACTATACATGACTAGACAGCTTATTGGAAATTTTCCAAATATTTTTCAAAGTCTAAATTTTCAGGACAGGTTCATGATCACTCTTCTGTCCACTCTCCATGTATTTCCAAAAACAGAATTTGGACATATGATCTGTATAAATATTTCTGTTGAGACGCAGATCAGGATTTGAAAATGATTGTGGTTCGGACAAGGTCACTTGGCTGAGGGCACTGTTCAAACATCACCCTGCTCTCTCTGGATCTGCCATTTCTCCTAGGCTTGTAACCATCCCAAACTAAAATGTCTAGTTATGCTTGGAACCTTAAAAGATTTAGTTTGAAGAGTGAGTGTTGTTGAAAATGTCCTCCTATCTTGTGATGAAACATGATGCTGATGATCCTGATGTTGAACTGACTCCTGCTATGAATGTCCACAGATCTGGCTGATCATTATCTCGGAGTATACAGCATTTATCTCCCCTTCCACATGATACACAGTCTGTGAGGGCTCTGTGTTGGAGGATGAAAGACTATGTTTAGATCCAATACCACTGGACGGGTTATAACTGGTTTTTGTCATGGACACCTGAAAAAATGACACACTTGGATCAGTTATGCATTATCACTGAGAGAAAAAGATGAATCTTAAACTAGTAAGTGAATGAGAAATACAATTCTCTCAAGCTTTTTAATTTTTTATCCATCCCCAAATTTGATACCTCATTTCGTCAACACAACGTGAGCTTGTTCACCAGCTAATCATTGTGGAATCAGAGAATGAATCATTCAGCAGCATCTATACAGTTTCTCAGTGTGATACAAATGTCTGATTACAGCATCTAGATGAGGACTTAAAATGGGTACCCAATCGTGGAGCAAAGTCTGTCTTCGAGTTTATATTTGGTGTATGGGGGAGGGACGTCAGGACTCAAGAAGACAAAGAGTAGTCACTCACTACTCTCTGCCACTGGGGTGGTGGGGTAGCCCAGTGGTTAAAGCGTCTCCTTGTCACGCCAAAAACCTGGGTTCAATTCCCCACATGGGTACATTGTGTGAATCCCATTTCTGTTGCCCTACACCGTGATATTGCTAGAATATTGCTAAAAGCGGTGTAAAACCCAACTCACTCACTCACTGCCACCAGGGCAGCTAAAATCACTTGATGAAAGAACCCTTTGCTCTCAACCAGGCCACATGTCATAGAATATTTTGATTAAGGATGAACTTTAATTTAAATATGTTTCAGTTTTCAGAGCATATTCACTGAAAGCATTAGTGTCAAAGACATTTGACTTTCAGGGTGCTGACAAAGTTGTTGAAGCACTGGCTCATCACACTCAAGCTCCAGGTTTGATTGTCCACATGGTACAATTTGTAAATTCCATTTCTTGTGTCCCTTGCCATGATCAAATCTATTATTAAGTTGCATAAAATCACATCAAACTCATTCTCATGGTGGTGTGTGGTCCTGTGCATAGAGCTCAGTTAATTAATGCTGGTCACGGAGAGTCCATGGATAGGTGAAGTGTTTGGCAGTTTGACTCCTGAGAGCTTCTAGGACTTCTGTCCAGCCCACAATGAAACACACATGGTACATGTGGTCTCACCCAAGGCAAGCAAGTTTGGTAAAAAATCACAGCTGTTCACTCAGCAGTGAATGGGTACCCAGTGGGATAAGTCATATGAGTGTTAACCTTCTAGCACCTCACAGGCAGCTTGGGTTGCCTGACCATGCACATGTTCATGGATACAGGTGCTTTATAAATAGCTATGATTAATATCATTATCATTATCTTTTTCTCTTTTGAGGTTGGTGTTTACTTACTCTGTGGAAATGGCAAGCACATTTTCCTTGCAGGAAGTCTTTGTATCTGGCCATGGTCATGTTGAACGTGTCAACGATGCTGAAACCGCTCTGCCTGGCGTACCTCAGTGTGGCCTGGTTGTGAGACAGGAACCGCAGCTGTTCTTTCTGAAAAGGAATTATTGAAACTTAAACAATGCCCCCTTTCAGTTGATATATTATTTCAAAATAATATCACAAGCATATGATGCATTTTAAAGGTATGAATTTGTATCAGTAAACATTAAAATATGGGCACTTAAAGTCATAATCATGATAATAATGAAGCCATTTATACCGCACCAGTTACCATTATTGTGCCAGGCAATGGATCAGTATAATTCTCAGCTGTTTCTGTAGTATACAAGCTGCCTGTAAGGCATTGGAGGCACAGCACCTCAAGTACTCCTGGGTGAACGGAGACATAATTTGGAACCATGTAACCAGCCTAAGGAGACATTGTAACATGTAACATGTGCTTCAGCACAGGGTAGGACAAAAAACCTCGAATCTCTCAGGCGTAAATTATCTATCTTCCCACTGTGGCCATTGCTTGTGGCCTGTGCCCTGTACAAGAGTCACATGCCACCATATAATATTCGTCTGAACACTATCCATTTGTGATGAAAATTTTGAAAAATGAGTTTTATAATTTTATCATGTTTGAACAGTGGAGTATACCTGTGACAGACAGTGGATACCACTGACCGGCTGGTGGAAGCCAGCTCCCAGCCCCTTGACCACAAGCTGGATCCCAGTCAGGCCCTCCCTGGAACAGGAAGTGCTGTGTTACCATATAAACTAAAGGGGCTATGGCAATGATGGCAAGATCATTTTTTGTACCAATTTTCAACTCCATTATACTTGGATGAAAGAAAAAGACAATGTTAAAATCTTCTTGGTTTTTAAGTTTGTCTGACATCTCGAAAAGGGATGTCAGTGGTCAAAGCCGTGAGAAGATTATATTCAACCATAATTAACAAGGATCGACCGATAGCTGAAAGCTGGTAATGGAGAATGGCGAATTCTCGCGGGACTTAGATAAAGCTAGTTTGCGCCACTTGGTGGCGGGGAGATAACACTTGAGTATCTTGTCGAAGTTGCGAAATGAAATTACCTTCCTAGAAACACACTAAAATACCAATCTAATGTCTAACATTATTCTTCATGCTACACAGTACATAATCCATTGCTATGTAAGAAACGAACATAAAAGTTTCCAACCCTTCGGCACAGAAACAGACTCATTAATATATTCTAACTTTGCACCCTGGTTTGAAATCTAGATTTTCAAAGGGAGGGAACTGAGTTACCTCTGAAGTGCCTTGATGACCACATCTATATGGTGTTTGGCTAACCAATGGACACCTCCGATTACTAGCACTGTCTTTGTGCTGTTCTCAAGGGGACTGTTCCTGCAACAAAAGAAGGATTTAAACAAATATTATACTGAGCAACTAAAAACAGAAACTATGCCAGTGAAGGGCACAAATAGGTATAATGCAAGAATGAAGACAGATTACAACTGCTAGTTATGGTCAAAGGACAACTGACACTGACTTTCATTACGAGTCAGTCTGTAAGTAATTTTAGGTAACAGCAAAACAAATGGCACTTCATATTTGTTATTCTTGTCTTTGGTGTAACAAGCAAAACCAATGAACCATTAGGCTAACCCACTTGCCCTAATTATGAGAATTTTTTTTTTTTGTGGTTAATAGCTACACCCTCATTCCGCTTGCTTGAGTGAGTGAGTTTTAGTTTTATGGTGATTTTAGCAATATTCCAGCAATATCAAGGTGGGGACACCACAAATGGGATTCACACATTGTATGCATGTGGGAATCGAACATGGGTCTTTGATGTGATGAGCGAACGCTTTAACCACTAGGCTACCTTACCACGCATATCCTTTGTGAAGCGAGTAAATATTGACTTATGCAGCAAGGAGGATTTAATCCAGCTAGTCATGGGCACCAGATAATCTAAACAGGAAAACTAGTGACTAACAGCATGAGCACCAATCCACACCATCAAAGAGCCAAAGCACCAACTCTATCCATCCAACCACTTAATGAAGTGGTCGTCAATGGAGATCAGATCTATATTGTGTCTTATTTTGTGATAAAATAATTTTCCAGATGACCAAGGCAGAATGAGAGAATGATCAATATTCCATGAGAGGATTTGAACCTGGACCTCATGTGTAACAAACAAACGCCTTAACCACTGGGTGACTACATTGCAATCAGTGTACACTCAACTGCACCTACTTTTTAATAAGTCGCAAAAGAGCTTTGTCAAAAACTGGTCTGTGTTCAGTTGGCAGCCAGAACTGAGGGTAGTAGGCGAAGCTGAACGTTGTTGTGTTGTTGTTGAGGTTGTTGTAGACCTTCAAGTGGTGCGTCTTGTCCCACTCCAACAACGTGTTGTTCACTCGCTCCGAGATGTAGTGCATGATGCCACGGTTGGTTGAGTCACCGATGAATAAAACCTGCATCACAACACATAGAATAAAGCAATCTGTGAATACACAATGCCTTTCAGAGAGTGAGTGAGTGACTTTAGTTTTATGCTGCTTTCAGCCATATTCCAGCAATATCACAGTGGGGGACACCAGAAATGGGCTTCACACAGTGTATCCATGTGGGGAATCAAACCCGGGACTTTGGCGTGACAAGCAAACACTTTAACAACTAGGCTACCCCACGGCTCCTCAATGCCTTTCAGAAAGTAGTCAGATGTAACATCTTATATTTGTGATTCAACTTTCTTAGTAAAGCACAGACTGCAGTACTTTTATGGGTGTATATTAATAGTTTCGGCCATGGGAGCAATGTCAGTTTACACTCGTCAGAGGGGTGAACAAAGAATGAGATCCTGAATGCCAGTTCTCAGAGTGGAAGCCTTGCTGGCTGAGTGGGTTAGATTGCAGACTTGCATGCTAAGGATATGGTACATGTCTCGATCTTAGAGTGTGGGGAATCAAATCCTATATGGGACCAAACCAACAAGAGAACTTGAATTTTCACTTGAAAGTGTATCCCCAACATAACGTGATGAATCCATTTAAACAGATTCATCACAACATCACTGTTATGAATATGTACATTCCTTCATCACCAGTCAATACAAAATGGACAAACTGTGGTCATGGAGGAATCTTTAGCGTAAATAACAAATCTGAAGTACAGACAATATACTTAATTGGTGGGTGAACTGTTCTTATCACTATTTCTGACAGTATTTCCGGTGCGTCAAAATGTACATCAGACAAAAGTGACACATACTGAAGTTATGATTTTTTTTAACAAATACACTAAGCATCAGAATCTGTGGAAATCTGGGATTTGAACCCACAAGAACTCCTTACCGCCTAGAGACCAAGGGAAGTAACTCTGCTTTGCAAGTAACAACACCAATGACTTGAACTGAGGTAAATCATAACCAGAATAATCCATACCTACATGTTCTTCATAACTTTTTTTTATGATTTTTACAGTGATGGCAAATTATATATGAACAAAATAATTGTATAAATGGTTTGTCCAAATTATTTTTAATATTATTTTACAATATTTTATAGCGTATTTTGAAAGTAATCTATTTTCAAAAAGTATACATACCTTTTTACCAGCAAAACACTGCTGCACTTTCCCTCTTGGTAACCATTTATAAGAACAAGTATCTGGTTGCCATAGCGCCTGTTTCCAATAGCAACTAGGGCTATCATTGCAGTCCGTGCAGGGTACATACCACTGACCTGCAACAGAGCAACATTGGAAATCACCTGTTAGTGAAAACATATTCAAAAAACATTAAAAGCCAAAGATGTGTTTTTGGTAAAGTGTTGTATAAAACACATTCAGTAAAGAACCGATTCAAAACAACCAGTAAGTGGAGAGTGATAGTAATCTTGAAAAAAGAATCATTAAAAAATTCAATGAAACATCAGGTAATATTTTTCAATGATTAAGCCAGTGAGTCTTCCGCTCTGACATTTTACCTATGAACTATCGAAAAAATAATGATGTATACACAAACAAGAGCCAACAACAGTAAATCTTCTGACTCGTCACGATATGGCTGAAATATTGCCGATGTGACGTTAAATATTAACTCACTCACTTCTGGACTCTATTCAAATGAATCTATTTATAGCTTATACCCCTGTTGAGTTTGCCTATCTGATTGATGGTTGTTTTATGCCACACTTAGCAATGGATAGATTGCAAATACTCAAATCTGGACCTAGTCACTGAGATCATAAGCATTGATCTATGTAAAATAATTTGGACATGATGACAGGCTATCAATCAAATTACAAGCCTGACTCCTCAGATGAAAAAGAAAGAAACAGAATCAGCAGCATTTACGGTTATACCAAGATCCACAGATAACAAAGAAGCACAGCAATGTTGCTATGCTACAGGTGGGTGTACCTTTCACATCCCCTTCTTGGCACTGCGGCAGCGACATCACCTTCTCCACGAACCTTGCCCAGTTCCTCTCCTGGTACATTGGCTTCAACCCACAGGATGATGTCTTGAGGAAACGCAGAGAGCAGTCCTGAAACAGATAACAATACAGTTAGTTTATGGACCCTGGAGTGAAGTAGCTCCCCATCTATTGGTTGTTTACAATTTGTTTATTTATATTTCAAAACTCATAGCTACATCAACATTTAGAAATATCTGGTTGGATGCGCTGCAGAATTTTATATCTGATAGATTAGGTAAGACAACAAAAGAAAATGAAATCTAATTGCTGATCTGTTTGTTATTCAATCATCTTTAATAAATGATATCTTTATTCTCTTCAAAAATGAACAGTGAATGTGGGATGATTTCGATTGAGCTGCCATCTTGTTTAATCAGATTTAATTATGATCGAACACCTGTCTATATTAGAATACACACTTGACTGTGGTTGATCCCCTACCTGTGTGAGGCTACAGATTTGACTTTGTGGAGGTTGAACACCTACCTGTGTGAGACCACAGATTTGACTTTGTGGAGGTTGAACACCTACCTGTGTGAGGCTACAGATTTGACTTTGTGGAGGTTGAACACCTACCTGTGTGAG
>VKKT01000214.1:232498-243594 GCA_008038995.1 Haliotis laevigata
CTACACACCCATGGGACTCTACACACCCATGGGACCCTACACATCCATGGGACTCTACACACCCGTGGGATCCTACACATCCATGAGAACACACCCATGGGACCCTACACACCCATGGGACCCTACACACCCATGGGACCCTACACACCCATGAGACCATACACACTCATGGGACTCTACCCACCTATGAGACCCTACACATCCATGAGACCCTACACATCCATGAGACCCTACACATCCATGGGAACCTACACACCCATGAGACCCTACACATCCATGGGACTCTACACACCCATGAGACCCTACACATCCATGAGACCCTACACATCCATGAGACCCTACACACCCATGAGACCCTACACATCCATGAGACTCTACACACAAATGAGACCCTACACACCCATGAGACCCTACACACCCATGAGACCCTACACATCCATGGGACCCTACACATCTATGGGACATCCGTGTTACAAATGGTCTTCAGCAACCCTTACTTGTTGGAAGAGTCAAGTAACAGGATAAGACGGTCGGACTCGTTGACTTGGTCGATGCATGTCAATGCAACCCACATACTCATGATTTCAATCACTAGACTGTCTGGTTCAGATCATTCACAGGCTCGCTAGAATAGTCCTGAGTGTTGTATTAAACAACAAACAAACGAAAACATGACAAGACCCTACACAATTATGGTCCCATGTAAAGCACCTGTCATTGTACATCACATCAATCTTTAGTTGAAGGAAAGTAGTATATGTATGATGAGTGAGTGAGCATGCTTTTGCACCGCTTTTAGCAATATTCCAGTAATATCATTGCAGAGGACACCAGAAATGGGCTTCACACATTGTACCCATGTGGGAATCAAACCCAGGTCTTCAGCATGACGAGCCAATGATTCACCACTAGGCTACCCCACCAGCCAAGTATATGTATAAACCCATGCTTTCAACACAGATACTGTTTACAATTCCTGGCTACATACTGCAACATATGTGTTGTATCTGCCTCCAACAGCTGATCCGACACCTGGGCGTGGCACACTGATGACAGTGTGTATACAATACAGTCATGTACTCCACACAGGGGAGGAGGCTGATGGAGGCACTGCTGCTGAGTGCAGGATATACCTTCTCTGATATAGGTCTCATTTCTATTTCCATAAATATTTACCCCACAGTACATCAGGAACAACATGTGAGACATGTCAGCATATTACCCTTTGTTATAGTTGGGACAGTTTGTATAATATGGTTTATATTATAGACCCACACTATGGCGATGTTGTAATTAGTTTATTCAATAAACATTGTTAAAGCATTCAATATTGTACTACCCCTGTGAAACATTTGGCTGTGGCCCATGTGTTTTAAGATATTCTTATAAATATGTCACTGAACTCCAAAAAATCTTTGCTTTGCAWCCTACTTGCACTCTTTCAGAGACTTTGTTTRATCTGTGTACATACATCTAAATATAATCAAAACACTATCTCAATATCTGCYRTTTGTCAGATGCTGAAAGGACCCATGTACAYSTACACTGGTTCYTGGTTGTACATGCAKTGCATAATCTTMAAGATGCATTGAAATTGGTTTTTCGTTTTAAAATATTTTTTATTATCCATATTAAGCAAACAGCACAGCCTTCTGAGTGGTGCATGTATCAATGAAAAGGGTGATCTTAAACTTTCCTACAGTACACACATCAGTTATCAACTACAAGTGGAAGATGCGGTGGCTGAGGGGGTTAGACGGCTGACTTTGTGTGCTGGCAATTAGGTGCCTGACTCTGAGTGTGTGGGTTCGAATCCCAGATGGAACTCAACCCAACAAAAGTGCTGGAATCTGTACTTTACTAAGAAAGTGTTATCCCAAATATAACATATGTTACATTTGACCATTATCTTAATGGCATTGTGTAATCATCAGCTACAAGTTGGTACAAGGTAAAACCAACTTACTTAAAATATACATTCACACCAAACCTAAATTCCTAATAGATCTTCATTAAATGGATTAATAACATCAGCAGCACTAATAGATCTTAACTAAATGGATTAATAACATCAGCAGCAATCACAATGTTATTAGTCACTGCCTATTGTTTAGGCAGCTGGAGGTGATGACCTTTGGTCTTTGACAACCACAAGCCTACAGTTTACAACACCTGCAATCTCACCCACAACAAACCAAGTCTGTTTAGTGCAGCTACACCCAACTTTCCCTCCCCTGCATGCAGATAAGTGCAGCACGAGTTGTAAATGTCAGAATTACAGTTGAGACACAGAGAAACAAACTTTATCACGTATCAGACTAGAGGCTCACAGAGGGACGGTAGAGTTTACGAGTCTGACTGAGGTTATCCAACATGTCGCTTTACCACGCCCACAGCAGTCCTTGTCCTTTAGCCACAGCTTCCGATAGCTCCGGATAATCCCCAGCACTCCGTGTACATTAGTTTGATATCCCACTTGAAGTGGTTATCCGAGGAACAGAACCATATGGCACCGTGGTCACGTGACACACTGAGGCATCACTCAGCTGATGAGAGCCACGCCCTGAACCCTTTGATCTTTGCCGACAATTATTCGCAGTTCTGTTGCATGTTTAGCGTCACAGCTTCGGTGCTGATGGACATTCATTGACCTTTTCCAGCTTGACGTCGTATTGCCATGGATTTCTCGACTTTCAGCCTCTCTGGACTTAAGTTTATAGTCGTCCATTAAGCTCGTTATTTAGCTAAAGTAAAGGAAAACCGAACTGTGCGTTCTTGAAAAAAAACATGAATGAAATTAAGCGCCACCCGTTTGTTATTTATATTTACGAACTTATGTTTTTTTAGAAATTTTCATTAAAACTATCAAGTATTACCTTAGAGGTTTGTGTAAGTCTACCCAGCGAGCTATGCTGGTCAGGCGCCCTGCAGGCCAATTTTTTCGTGTAAGCCCGATAGGTTGCAAAGCTGGTATATCGAGGTGTTTTCACCGTCGATAATCTCCAGGGTTTACGTTCCCATTATAATGGAGATTTTTGGGAAGGTATACCCTGGAGATTATCGAGGATGGGTAGTTTTGAGGGCTTGCAACAATCGTGTGTAAGCCCGGGCTTTTTTTAATAATGATAGCTACGCCCTTGCTGAACGTATGTTCGTCAAAAGCCCTGACAGCGAGCATCGTGGTTCAGAATATCAACCACTGGGGCAGATTCTAGTTATCTACAGGCAGCACACATAGCAGTTAGACTGACGAGTCCCCCCTCAAACAACAAATAGAGAAACCATTCCTGTCTTGCTTGGAACAAGGCTTCATGCTGCCTGCAAGTCTCTTCAGTTCCGTGAACGCCAATATGATGCTACTTCCCCGTATAACATATGGCACTGATCTCGACACGCCAGAGACTAGACTAANGCTTAGTCTCTGAATATATATAATTTTGATAGTAACAAACAAGCCCATTTAAATTGAAAAGGAGCCCTAGGTAGACCAGAGCTGGGGAAATCCAGACTTGCTTTATTTAGGGCTTTAGCACTGCAGAGAGGGCTTGACAGTGGGGAAAATAATGTGGTTCAGGGACTGTGAGACAGACTAGCCAGAGACCTGTGATCGCGGTTTCGAGTCACGCTTTATGTTTCTGGGTCCGTCAGCGCTATACCCGGGGGTTCCACCCAGGCGGGAAATGTATGGGACTTATTCCCTGAGTGATATAATATTGATAGTAACAAATCAACCCATGTAAATTGAAAAGGATTCCCAGTGAGTTGGGAGATTTAGGGGGAAATTTAGGGCTGTAGCACTGCAGGGAAGGCTAGGCAGTAGAGAAAATAATGTGGTTCATGGACTTTGAGACAGACTAGTGGGAGGCCTACATTACTTCACGTTTTCCTCCTGCATTATGCTGACACACCGTGTATAATAACTATTATAACATGTCAAAGAGACGTTAAACACCACACATGTACACCGATGTCTTTGATGCCACCGATGTTTGGTGGAATTGGTAAAAGCTTACTCTATGTTCTCACAGACTGTTACAGACAAAAGGATAGACATATATTTTCTAATGTACGTTTTCAGTTATATATTATGCTTAAAATTAAGCACCATGACATAGAATGCTTTTCCCTTTTTCTAATACACGTTTGCAGGTTTTGACCGATAAATATAATGCTTCAACATTGGACATTAAAGTTGTCGTAGTCAGTTAAAACTTCAAAACTATCACTATATAAACTGTAACATACCGGTAAAGTGGACCGTGCAATTGAACTTGACATTCGTCCTCGACACATTCAGGGAAATTTAAACAAACATGTTCATTCAAGAGTATGTCGTTCTAGCGACATCCTCAACACGTAGCGGGGCAACTCCACAGCGACAATGGGCTGGAGCACGTCGGTGACCAGGGTAGACAACTCTGCATGTACGGCTCCACCTTGTAGGGCTCTTTAAATGGTTATAAAGTCGTAGCTTTATCATTACCATTCCGTTCTTACTGTTGTCATGGTTGACTGAAACACTCCACTCATGTACATGGTTCTGCATAATTCGATCTATACCCAACCTCTGATATTAAAAATCGAACGTAAAAAGTATTTCCAACTTGGATAAAATTATAAAGTTCTAAATTTCTTAATTTTTTATGTACTCGCTGATTCCAAGTGTATGTACTGAGTCACACTGTGCCATACCAGGTAACTGAGGACCTACAGGTAAGAGGTAGCTCTCACGTCACTGTGTCCATTGCTGTGTACGAGGAAACTACCTTATGTTTCGTAAGCCGTCACGGGGACGACACCCTTGTGAGATGCGTTCTGTGATAAGCGTAATATTAACTGTGGTACCCATTAAATACATCACTCTCCAATACCCGTTTCTTGTGCGTTTCCATTTCTTGTGTCCCCCACCGTGATATTGCTGGAATATTGCTAAAAGCGGCGGGCATAAAACCATACTCACTCACTCTTGTGTGTTTCATTATAGTCATTAACACACATAGTACATAAACATGAGTGTATACTTTCTTTTGCACGTGAGTTTAGTTATACTGTCTTAGACCACGACATGAACGTATATTCCAATGTATCCCACGGAACCAAACAATCAGTTCGCTCCAGTGCCAACGTTTTATCGATTCCGACAATAAGCGTTTCAGCGACAAATATATCATATGTATCATAGTAGCATTGGTGAATAGCAAGGCATCACAATAACATAGCCGTTCAATGGAGACAGTAACGTTATAGAACAAGTGCGTAGCAATACCGGCTGAACTCAGTGTGACACAAATTCAGTTGTAACGCATTGTTTAAAATGAGTGAGAGTGATTTTTTTTTCAATATTCCAGCAATATAATGGCTGGATCATGATGGATCAATATAAAGGTAAGTTGTGCTGAACATTATCATTGAGTGAGTGAGTGAATGTGGTTTTATGCCACTTTTAGGAATATTTCAGCAACATCACAGCAGGGGACACCAGAAATGGGCTACACACATTGTACCCTGGTGAGGAATCAAACCATGGCCTTCGACATGAAGGGCAAACGCTTTAACCACTAGGCTACCCCACCACCCATTAACATTAGCAGCTGTTGATAAAGCTGGTCACTCAGATAATGTTGTAAAGTGTCCGAGAATAAACTTTCCAGATCATACTATTAAACAAATTCCAATGGGCACAGAAGGCAAAATTATATGAATGGATCACTAAAAATAAGGATGACACCGGGTGTTTAGAAGGTTAAAGGGTAAGCAGGTATCAGGGGAGGGTCACTAGAAAATATGACCCTTTGGGGGAGGGTCATACAAAATAATGAGTGAGTGAGTATGGTTTTATGTCGATTTTAGCAATATTTCAGCAAAATCACGGTGGGGGACACCAAAAAATGGGCTTCACACATTGTGCCCATGTAGGGAATCGAACCCGGGTCTTCGGCGTGACGAGCGAACGCTTTAACCACTAGGCTACCCCACCGCCACTAATGGTACACGTTACAGTATTAGAACAGCTGATGTTACAATGTAACTCACCTTCACGAAATAGGTTATAGAGCCAATTAATGTAGCCATGCCGCCATTAGACCTTTTCACATTGTCTTATAAAGGGAGTTTGTGATCTTAGTACACGTAGCCTAAACAAGCACCGACAGAAACGACCTCCCTGGGGAAGCCCTGTCAAGCGTCACCAGCATGCCTGCAACTCTTCAGTAGTACTCTTTAGTATGAGAGTAAAGGAAGTCTGAGAAGTGTGCTTTTAAATGTTAATGTATAATATTAGTAGTGTTTCACAAACATATTGAAAAGTTTGTGGAGCGTGACGGTGTTGTTTAGCAACATCTGCTACAGAGATAAACAATTGTCAGAATAGATCTCCGTATGTCAGCTAGTGCGCTTCATAAGATCATAATATGAAGTGGACAAAGAGTATCCGTTTTGTATTACCGACGACATTGTGATGTATGGTTCAATATAACGGCAACACCCGGTGTCTTGCTAGACTTGCGGCGTTCTCCGTTCAAATGAACCCATCTTTCAGAGTGGGTTAAGTCGGTGCGTTATGCAGTCTTTGAGAGAACGAACGAGGAAACCGAACTGGAATCTACACCAGATGTTTGCTCTGTGCCGCAAAAGTACCACCAAATCCTCGTCTCAAAGCTTAATCATAATTCTAAAATTAATCAAAGAATATTCTTTACATTCACATAAGGTACTTGACACAAAAAAAACAAATATACGCCAAGACAAGACTCTGGTTTAGGTAAATGAATTACAGTATAGGAACGGACTCACGAACTACATGTAGTTCACACGGTCAGTAGCAAGTGTGTCCACCTTGTGCATTGATGCAGGGCTGGCACCTTCGATTCATTGAGGCCACTAAACGTCGATGAAAGTCCTGGGAAAGATTGTTCCGAGGAAGGGGAGCTCTTGGAGGATTCCGATGACGTCGTAAACGTCGTCCCATTTCATCCAAGACGTGTTCGGTGGGTGACACAGTCAGGGGATCCTGTGGGCCAATGTAACACATTAACATTGTTCTGATACTAGTGTGCAACACCAGCAACGTCTTGTCTGCTCACCTGGAGACGTCAACGTCGACGTTGAGGGGTCAGAATTGGTAATCGGACTGGACGTTTTGCGTGTCTTGACGTCGTCGAACTGTTTTTGTAGATACACCTCGCTTTCCAGAAGTGTTGCTGGCTGAAAGCTGTGTCGGAGGTGCTTGGTTCGAATCCATCGGTCTTCACGTGGGACGGTATATGTATTTTTTGACTTCTGAAAACGTCGCTATAAGTGCCAAACGGTACCGGTGTTTCTATGGACGTTGTATTGAGTACCAACATCACGCTGCGAGGTACCAGACAGAAGCAAGCCTATAACTCTCAATCTGTTATTTCCCTCGACGCGTGTGGTGTTGAACTTCTTGCAGAAAGATGAAAAGAGGTGTTGTTATGACTTCGAATATGTCTTACTTCTTACAAATTTGCTGCATTACGAACAACAACAACTGCTTGGTGGCGTTTCTCCGACCACTTTAACACACCGTTTGTCAGGTTTAAACCCCAAATTAATTCCAAAGAATACCGGCAAAGAATACCACGTTACAATAACATTTGCCTCTGAGTATAGCTCTTCAGAAGATGAATTTGTTTGACTTTTCGAATTTTTAGAAGAGGAGTTCAATTCTGTAAAAGGAAATTCCAACATAGTGCACCACTGTTCCACATGACAAAATTGAGGGACAACGTCATTTGTTACCAAACGTTGTGACCATAGATACAGTCGCATATATGTCTTCAGACCTGTGAAGATCCGGGGTAGAATTGGTCTTCAGTAGCCCATATTTGTCGTAAGAGATTACTAACGGGATCAGGTGGAGCATGTCATCGGATCCCAATTGTGTAGATCGATGCTCATGCTGTTGATCACTGGATTGACTGGTCCAGACTCGATTATTTTACAGACCGCCGCCATATAACTGGGATATTTTCGAGTGCGGCGTTAACAACCAACCAACCAACCACCCAACCATCAGAGGTTGAGGTTAATTTCGCAAAGATATAATCAAATGACTCATTAATTACATCAATTTAATATTTTGGGGTCAAACATTAAGCAACATGGAACCATTATTATGAGTACCACTTGTGCCATTCTTTGGCTTTGTGCATGTGATTCTGACTTTCTGCTCGGATTCAGTATTGAAAGGGTTTTTGTCGCTTAAACCAAATTGTTTAAATACCTGAGGAATCTTCTCAATAGCATATTCTAAAGAAATATAAACCATCTATTTGGCATTATCTTGGCATTAGATTACTTACTGGTTTCTCATGAAGTATATAATAAATTCATGACCGATATTGTGTGAACAGTGTGGATGTCTGCTATTTGAGGTATTTCGGAATGTTTCATTTTTGACACACCTCACTACATTTTGATTTTCTCATTTAAATATTGATGAGCTTTGTTTTCGCGTGGATTGAGTGAGTATTGTGAATGTGGCTTTTGACTATTCAGACGCATATCTCGGACGTTTACTATTTGATGTTGTTCATGGTATTGTATTGCCAACCTAAGCACAGTCTCGATCCTCTCGTATCCTGTCACGATTAAGGGAGGCAACTCTCAACACCTGTATGCAGACATTGCAGTTGACAAGGGGATATATGGTCCATGTGATTGGGGTTTGGTAATTCTTGATGCTACCGTGACATCTATGAGTGAGTGGGTGGATTTGAGTGAGTGAGTTAGTGAGTGAGTGAATAAGTGGGTGAGTGAGGTATGTTCCAATGAAGTATATATGAATGTGTTTCGGTTTCTGAAAGATAGGGAGTGGGCGGGAGAGAGAATTGGTAAATAACTGACTTACACGTTTTGAATGACACTGATTCAGTGATTGAATAAGTTTTGAACATCCTTTGAAGGATAGTGAGCGGGTGAGTGAGTGTGTTTCTATTTCTGAAGGACAGACAGTCAGTGAAACCTTTGAGATGTTTACTAATTTCCATTCATCATCCAGTATAGATATAGTGTCAAGATTATGATAAAACAACCCGGGATTCGAACCCGCGACCAGAGGATCCGGATACTGTTGCTCTACTATCTAGAGGTAGACACGAGCAGAATACGGCTCCGACAAAACACTTGTGCCATTGCACAACATGAAAGTGTACTCACAGGTTATATTTTCAGAATTACATGGCCTGGAATTCATTTCCCACGAAATCAAAGCAAAATGTCCAACGTAATAAAATACAGAGAAACTTATTTTCTAAATTGCGATGTTTTAACTTCTCTATAAAATCAGAAAATTCATTAGATGATCAAAAAACACCCAGTACATTAAACTCGTGTCTGATAGAGCGGGAGGCAGAGTCAATACAACTCCCATTCAAGGCTCAGCCAACCTTTTAATGACCGCGATGACAATGATGTTTGGCCTCCATTGGGAGCTATAAACGTGAAATAACAAACCACCCCCGCTATAAACGTTGTTTTCTCGAGTGTTTTAGACTGAATGAGCTAACATTCACACTCCGCGAACAGTAACACTTACCACGCAAACACATCAGAGAAAACTTGGTTAATATTTGAATTTAAAAACAACAACAGCAATTTAAACACGGTGTTGTATGATAATAGCTAAACAAATGACAACAGTACCTTAAATTCAATTCAATGTTATTCAATTCGTGTTATTCCGGGCCGAGCCGAATAGCGAAGGGGCGAGTGGTGACGAATGGTGCCCCCCGCTGTGATATTGCTAGTCTCTGAAATAAACATATTTACTGAAAAAAAGTTCATAATAAAAAAATATATATAATGAAAAGGAGCCCTGAGATTATCTTCATTTTCCTGAAGCTGTGAAAATCTAGACTTTTCTAGACTTGCGTGGGCTTTATTGGATATACTTGCTTGAGGGTCTGTAAGAGAGACTATGATATTGCTGGAATATTGCTAAAAGCGGCGTGAAACTAAACTCACTTTAAGAAGTAGGCTACTCCACCGCCCCTGGCTGTATGGAAGAGATGCAGGCCGCCAATATTTACCTGGCGCAGCCACGCAAAAGACTCTAATCAGGGGTCATGGGGGATTCGAACACTAGACCACCGGCTCCTGCAACGGGAAAGGGAAGTAACTGTTTTACGTATAGAGACGCGTTGATTACCCTCTCGTTCTTGTGCTGTGTATTTGAACTACAGTGAGTGTTTACCGATATAGCCATTAGCCGTAAACGAGCGGAGTACTCTGAAAACAAACTGGTTAAAGTTCGATTCGTTTCATTTGTAGTTTTATGGGCAACCTAGTAGAGCTGACGGACTCGCGGGGGGTGGATGCAAAATCGGGAATGGTAATAGGATTAAGAGTACTTCCTCAGCTTTCGCTCGCGTTCCCTCGTACATGGTAAAACAATCGGTGCTCGGGTCGACCAGTCCACTGAACCAGTCCACTGAACCAGGTTAGGTGTATTTAGCAGGTTCCTTTGATGTTTTCGCCAGGATGTAATATTGCGGGCAGCACTTTGTAGATGTTTGTGTAGGTTACCCGATATAGGCCTAAACACTCGCGTAATATACTGAATGGAGGTTGAGGAGTCTGTTTGATGGGTCGTGTGCCTTTGGTAATGGTTCGTGTAATGAACACACGTACAGATCGTCTCCGTTACGCGCTCTCTGTTATACCTCTCTGTTTGACTCTATCTCTGTGTCTATCTTTCTCTCTCTCTGTCTCTCTTCGTCTCTGTTTATATACCTCTCTGTTTGACTCTCTGTCTCTCTCTCTGTCTCTCTATGTCTCTGTGTATATACCTCTCTGTTTTACTCTCTCTGTATATACCTCTCTGTTTGACTCTATCTCTGTGTCTATCTCTATCTGTCTTTGTGCTTCTATCTCAGTATCTGAATGTCTGTTTTCCTCTGTCTCTCTCCCCGATCATCATCTGTCTCAATCGCTGTTTCTCTCTGTATCTTTTTCCGTGTCTCTCTATCTCATTTTTTAGTCTTTGCCTGTCACCCCCTGAGGCTCTCTTTCTACCTCTCTCTGAATCCGGGGCGGTGGGGTAGCCTAGTGGTTAAAGCGTCGGCTCGTCACGC
>VKKT01000215.1:34875-50356 GCA_008038995.1 Haliotis laevigata
ACGAGACCAAGTTAACACCCTGGATTCCTGATTCCACCATTCCACTAGAGTACTCGTACATGTGATTCTGACTCTGACACAAACCTGCCAGACTGATAACGCGTTCACCCATGTGATAAACAAATGACGAACTGATAGACACGGTTCTTACTGAATTGTTGTGGATTGTGTATCTTTGTCTTCGTAAAAGGTTTCGGTGAACCTTGAACCTCACATGACCAGTATGACCGCGGCTTTTGCTGGCAACCAAATCATGTGGGCATAGCAAGGAACACAAAAGTCGATGTTGCAGCTAAGGCAACCCTAACATAAACCATTATCTCCATTCCTTGTGAAAGCCATTTCAAATCCACTATCAAGATTTATACACGGGCTTTTATGCACAAAAGAGTAGGACACCCAGGTAAGAACCACACTTCACGAATTATGACCAACAATTGGTCATACTTACTTGGGTTGTCAGTGAAGACGTGACGATGCTGTATTGACCACAGTCGGTTTACACATTCAAGAACATCTGAAAACAAATGGAGGGCGAACCTCCTGCGTGTATCCTTGGGATGACATGTTCACCATATTTTGCTTGATTGTGTGAAGTTTGCAATCGCAAGGGATTCTTATCATCAAGCAGTAAATCGGAAAGATCGGTTTACCCGTGTGAGCGGGCATCAAATTATAAACCACTTGAGAGAAACTGGCCTGTCATAAATTATAAATATGAGGCACTCTACACTGTCTATGATCTTGAAGTACTCTAATAAATAATTGTCCCCCTGTGTGACTTGTAATTCCTGCCATAATGGGATATTAGGATAAGATATTATATTTCTTGGTACTTCGTGTAACCACCAATTGTAATGTTTAAACGTTCATACGTCTGTTGTTAAACACAGCACTGAGCAATATCCAAACTATATGGCGGCGGTCTGTTAATAATCGAGTCTGGACCAGACCCTCAAGTGATCAACAGCGTGAGCATCGATCTACGTAATTGGGATACGATGGCATGTGTCAACCAAGTCAGCGTGCCTGACAACTCGATCCCGTTAGTCGCATCTTACGACCAATTGTAACTCGGATCTTCACGGGTAGTTTTTAAATGTCTTTGACAAATTTCTTTTGAATCTGACCGTGGATTTATCATTCATTTGTGTATACAAAACTTGTTCTCTTCGCTATATAGCTGAAACAAATCCGATGCGACGTTAAATCTTAACTCTCTGAAATGTATTTCTTTGGTGACGAGTAATTACTTCCACTGCTGTCATGGGGATGAGGTTATCGTTTTAAATGTGAGTCAGTCTGTGAGCACATGGTCATGGTGAACCAAACTGGCCTGACTTTAGATACCTGTACCCATTATACATTCTCCTGGGCCATATTTGTATATTTGTTTCAACATATCTTTTCGGACAGAGTCAGACGAAGGCAATAAAAATCTATTTTGCTCAAAGTATAAGAGTAGATTTGTTATGTGGGAAAATGGCTAGAACTAAGGAAAACTATCAATGTAAAAAAGCACACCATATTGGCGTTGTTAATGACTATTATTAGCATATATCATCCCAAAACATAATGTTGTGTGTGCCATCTTGATATTAAAATTGTGTTATTCTGGAGAAAAAAGGAAGAATTCAGTACAGATGAGGATGGCTGGTATATGAGTCAGCAAATCCTAAAATATCAGCACAAATGGCATTCTGTACATATGTAACTCGAACATATTGCAAAGGAATAAACCATTCAAACTACTTAAAGGGGCGGTGGGGGAGCCTAGTGGTTAAGGCGTTCGCTCACCACGACAAGGACCCGGGTTCGATTCCCCATATGGGTACAATGTGTGTGAAGCCCAATTCTGGTGTCGCCCGCCGTGATATTGCTGGATTATTGCTAAAAGCGGCCTAAAGCTAAACTCACTCACTCACTCAAACTACTAAAAAAAGATAACAGTACTTGGTACATTTAAACTGATTGAAGGAGATACTTGTCAGACCCGTTTTCAGTTCTGTTCTGTCAAGAATTTTAAAAGTGCCGTATGTATCAGCTTAATTCTGTTTATACAAACTGCATCATTGGACCTATGTGAACCCCTAATGTGATTATTTTCATAACAAAAGACCATCAAAGAATAACAATTTTCCATGTGGTTAAAATAAAAATCGAAAGGCATTTCATCCAAGCAGAGACCATATAATCTATGGTCTCTGATCCAAGAGTGAATTTCCTTGGATTCAAGGGCAGGTAACTCTAAAGTACTAACTGGCGTGAAACCGAAACTGAACCTGTTTTGTAAACATGCACATGCTCATTTAGTTTATTTGATGTCAGAGAATCCGTAGTTTCCATAACTGCAGTGAAAATGTCTGTCTGCAAATTCTTTTTGGAAGGAAGGTGTAAATTCGGCGACAAATGTAGATTTGAACATCCAAGGGGTAAGATTAAACTTTACTTTGTTCAGTTTTCGATCAGTTTCTTGTTCTGAGATATGCTTTGCATGATGTATGTCTCAGCATCAATAAGTATCACCACGTTCGATGTTTTATCGGTTTTATGTTTATATTGATAATCTTATTGGAAAGATTTTCCGCCCGTAACCCCCGTATAGTTTTAATCATTATATGCCTAAGAATATAMGCATATGTTTTTTTTAAACAGCCTGTACCTGTACCTAAACCTAAACCCTAAACCTAACCCTAAAATCTAACCCCAAACCTAACCCTAAACCCTCGAAATAATCCTAATAATTTTAATACATTTCAAGCGGGGGTTACGGGCGGAACTCTTACCGTCTTATTTTACGCTGCATAAATGTTAATGAGGAATTATATATCTTAGAATCTGAGTCATTTACATTTTTCAAATCTACACAATGTGTGGATAATAATGTTGAACATTTTACACTTACCTTTATATACGCACCATCTCAATGTTTAAAATCACATTAACAACTGAAAGAAAGAACATATTTTTATATCAAAGTGTCCAATATATTTCTGTTTATCAATATGACACAAGTATTGCCAAACCTGAAATACTGTTGAAATCGGCATCAAACCCAATTTTACTCTTCTGCCATTACTGAAAAAGTTCGGATCACTTTTAGTAAAAACTACTCTGGAGATTTTGTGTGTGTCTTGTCTGAGTAAGATGGATTTTATACTGTGTTTAACAGTATTCCATTGATGTCATAGTGGGGGACACCACAAATGGGTTTCACCCATTGTACCCATGTGGAGAATAGAACCCAGGTCTTGAACATGATGAGCTAACACTTTGACCATAAGGCCTACACACTGCCCCAGTTACATATAAATTGATCTGTATGAAACTTAAACTCATTTCCTGTATTCGCAGGGGGGCAGAATCAAGGCGTACAACGACAGCTGTTTGGTGGGGGAGGTGGTGGAGGGAATCGTGTGACGTTCCGGGACAGTTTTGGGTCGAGTCAGAACACAAGCCAGTACAAGTGGACAGCACAGGACAACAAACAACAAACAGGAAGCACCGCTAGTGCTGATGTTATGTATGCAGCCTTTTATGAAATTATGTCTTTATCTGATGTAACATATGTTATATTTGGGAAACATATGTTTCTAAATGGCATTGTGTAATCGTTTATCTCATGTCTTGAGATTATAAATCCAAAGATGGGACGTATGTCAAACATTGGAAGACAGCTAAAACCTCAAGGAGACTTTCACTAAGACCAGCTTCATTGAGTCTTTACCAGTGATGGGAACAGACAAGTCCAACCTGCTTAAGATTTTATCTTATTATTCTAATATTAATGATAATATTAATGATAATATTAGAACGGCAAGTAGATTCACACCTTAAATCACATCTTACAAGCAATGCAGGTTACTTTTGAATCATAATATGTAACACTTTAATATTTAGATACTTATGATGACAAGATTACCAGGTTGAAATTACTGAATAAACCTCTCAGAATATAGGTGCTAACAGATAATCACTGTTTGACAGTCCTGTAATGGTGAATCACTGGTAAATGCGCTATTGTCCATTTGAAAGTTGCTGCATTTATTTGTTTGTATCTTTGCAAAATATTCAATTCAGTATTTTTGGGTCCTACCAGCAATACTCTCCAGGCTGAGATTGAAGTATGGCTGCAGTCCAAACAATGGCCTTTCTCCTGCATCTCCCCTGAGAAGGATCTCCCTTGCCTCCCAGGTAACCATGGTTTCCATACAGCGTAAGACCCATGTATCATAGACTATACATTACCAGGCCCAATTCTACAATGCTAGTAGCACCACAATTATCATAATGCTAAGAACGCTGTGTAGATCTTAGTATGCACTGATTGTTACAGGAAGCCTTTGTGTTCCTGGCTGAGAACAGGTCTGTAGCAGTCTTGTCCTTGGCATAAGAGGTGGCTAAATTTGGAATTAAAATTGCTTATCTTTGAGTAGCCATCTCAGCTACATATCCCCAGAAAAGAACAGTGGTCAGAAGGGCATAACACCCGAACATCCTGAGGTAAAACATAACCGTAAACCCACTGATAACCCAAGGCCACTGGTTGGTGGGAGAACACAGCCAATTATTCCACATACTCAGGATTCCACAAGACTTTCAGGATTGTGTGTATATATGTGCATGGATTTGGTTTTACTTTGTCTTAGCGCCAGTGAGCACCTGTCGATGGATGCTAGACACTCAATTATTATCATTATTTACTCTGTGATATTGCTGCAACATTGTAGTCTAACTGCTGCATGAAGCAATGTCTTCTCTCATCCCCAAATGGATCTGAGACTTCAAATGATAATGAATAAAACCAGTAATATTTCAAATGGTGTCTTGGTGCTGAACTAATGCTGCAGGTATCGACTTGTTGTTGCTGTTGTGCAACTTGTGATCTGTCATGTTTATACTACTCGTTTTTTGTCTCTAGACTTTGAAGACATCTCTCCGGAGGAGCTGAGATTCGAGGCCTATGCAGCTATCAAAGCAGGAAACATCCAACCCTATGTGAGTTGATGATTTGAGTTGATTGTTCTTATTGTTGTCAGTTTCTACCAATTGAATAATTGGAAACGAAATATACACAAGGAAATATCACGAGGATGATGCAGTTTCATGAATTATGTTATAGACCTTTAATCAGTCTTAAATAACATTGAACGATTGATCATGAATTTTCATTTCATTTAAATGTAGAAATGTATGTATTTTCTTTAATGAGACATTATATATTTACAATCGTCAGCCTGACACCCATAGTGAAAATCAGAAAATTTAGTTCGTTGCCCAATTCCACTTTTATCAACATGGAATCTGACAAGCACTATGTGTTTGATGATGTTTATGAGAAATTATTACACATACTTATAATATATATGTTCCTCCAGCTGCGACCTTGTCCTTGAGCCTCTCTTATTTTACTGCATTTTGGTTTCAAAACTTCACAAGATCTGTTCAATTTTGTTTTGGAAGATACTAGCAGTGGATTTATTTGATGGTGAAATTTTAGATTGCATTTTGACATGAAATGAACCTGAAAAGTCATTCAAAACAACGAAACACTTGTTCACCATGAAATGTTTCATGTTCATCCAATTTCTAAATGTCAGCAAAAGACTGTAATATTTGTTTCTGTCTGAAAAAAATAATGTTTGAATGTACTTGAGTGTGAGAGACTATATTTTTAACTTGGATACAGATGAACTCACTACATGTACGCGATTGTTAAAACTGTTTACAAATACGTGAAATATACTGAAATATGATGATAAGATGTATGCACTATCTGCTGAGTTTACTATACATATAACCCACACAGTGTATTCAGGTATCAGGGAATATTGGTCAACTCTTTGTGGTGTACAATTTTATTGGTCAGTATGTTTTCTATTTACAGGTTGAAAAGGTTCGATTGCTGTCAGTGGATTACAACAACAAAAAGAATCACCTTAAAAATGCCAACCCATCCCTCAAGCAGAAGCTGGTGAGTACCCCAGATATTACATGGCAACCAAGTTAAAACTGATTTAATACTGACTGTTAAGCAAATTTCTAACTGGAGAACACTGACCCTGGTTTGACATTCCCTTACTTTAATGTCCGTGTTTGATTGGTGAAATGTTATGAAAATCAAGGGCAGGTAACTTGTAATCACATAAACCATGGGAATGGGTCTGGAAGTGTATTTTTACTGGTTAAAATAATAATAATAATGAAAATTTATATAGCCCTAAATTCAACTGTCAAAATGTTTTCTTTACAGTTTAGCTCTACACTGTTTATATGACTATATATTATACTTTGGATCATTGCTCATGCATGTGTTTTGCTCATGACATTGACAAGTGCTTTTTGTGGTCAAATGTCCATTATGACATAGCTATCACATGGCAGTATCATTCACTTACTCTGATATTTAATAAGGGTGATAATGTTTTCTTGGTAACTACAGATGCAGTTTATTGAAGAGCACCGGAACAAGAAATCTCCAGGGTAAGACTGGAGGCCTATTTTCAGTAATCGTGATACACTTAGTCCTGCCAACTTATATATTATGATACTGAAGTCTTGTCTTTCTTGTGCCTACCCTCCTTGCTTCATGTGGCCCAAGGTTGTGCTGTCAGCCATTATGTGTTTCCATCAGACCCTAACTGGTTAACCTAGGGTGGTAATATCAGATTGAGTATTCTGGTTGGTGTGAGTCTGTACCATGAGTAGATATGTTAACATCAACAGGTTACTGTTTGAAAATTGATTCACATTGCAAATGGGAAACCAACAAGTACAAGTATGGTGTTGACAAACCTAGAAACATAATGTGTCTGGACCAGGATTTGATCCAGCAATCAGAGGTTCCTGGCATGGCCAAGGGACACAACTCTGTACAGCAAAGACAACAGGTTTGACTTGATTGTGTTTCAAGGTTTGTCTGCTCCACATTTGTTCTGAGTGTTCCACCAAAGAGGCAAGTGCCTGACACTTCATTGAACCCAACTCACTCACCCATTTCCACACTTGATAATGTTGCTTAAATGTATTTGTCATAATTGCAAGACTGTTGACCCAGACAGGTATCAAGTGATTGAGACCGGGTTAGAATTGGTCATCAGCAAACCATGATTGCTGTAAGAGGCGACTAACTGGATTTTGTGGTCAGGCTTGCTGTCATCCTATATCAATTGTGTAGATCGGTGTCCATGCTGTTGATCACTTGATCGTCTGGTCCATACTCATTTATTTACAGACTGTTGCCATTTAGATGGAACAACAACAAACAAATCAAGGGATTTAAGTTACATTAATGTACGAGTAAAACATATTTTTCAGGGCACAGCCGTCGTCATATGGGGGTGAGTATTATGACAGCTATAACAGTTAAAGGATCATGTTTCAATGCTCATTGGTCAGTGTCTTATCTTTAGACAATGACTAATTCTAAAACCACATGTCAGATAAATATGGAAACAGCCCAGAATGAGTATACAGTTTGAGACACCTCAGTAAAAGATACTTTAAGAACACATTTAAGTGTATCATTGTAATTTAATGGGATTCAAATAAGCCAAGGTCCCAGTAACTTCTAACTTCAATGTAGGTTACACATGAGAGTTACCTCCCTTGTCTGGATGTACACAGGAATGACATCACTTGTCTTAGTTTGGGTTGCACTCGCCAACAATAACTGTTTTTGTATCCAGCAGTACAAAGTATCTGTTTGACTGCTGTGTAATTTGTCAGAATGTCTTTAAATTAAGTAATTAGATATAAAATGCAGTGTCACCAGTCTAGATATTTGTGTTGGATAAGAACAAGGTAGATGTCATGAAAGTCTGAACTTCTTTACTTTCTGATGCTGTTTGAGCTGCTCAAGGAAATTTCATATCAAAAAAAGAAAACAATTAATTTTAAAAACTTAAAAAAGCTGAAAGTATGCTTCTTTTACAGGCAACAGCGCTTTTGGTGGAGGAGGAGGGTTTGGTGGTGGAGCTGGTGGCGTCTTCGGTGCTTCGTCTGGGAAGTCAAGCAATTCTTTTGGGCAGTCAGCCAACTCCTCTAGTATATTTGGTGGTGGATCGTCATCTGGATCAGGAAATGTCTTTGGAAAACCCACAGCTTCCTCCTCGGCAGGTGGAATGTTTGGTCAGAGTAGTGCTGGCTCCTCCTCAATATTTGGATCAGCTCCCTTTGGTTCTAGTTCCAATTCCTCAACATCTGTTTTTGGTGGAGCAACAGGTGCAGGAACTACTTCCACAGGGGCGTTTGGTGGGTCGGGCACAACGGGGGCGTTTACTGGCAACACACAGACTGCGCAAACTGGTGGGTTTGGTGGCAGTAGTGGTACTGGGTTTGGATCTACTGGAGCTTTTGGCGCAGGGAGAACAGGGGGAGGATTTGGGAGCAGTGCAACCACCGGTGCGTTTGGGAGTTCAGGTGCACCATTTGCCAGTAGCTCAGCAGGTAGTGGTTTTGGTAGTGGGGCTACGACCTCCTCAGGTGCTTTTGGTGGTGGGGCTACTGCAACTTCAGGTGGTTTTGGTGGTGCTACAGCTGGTGGTGGCATATTTGGGGGAAGTGGATTTAGTGCTCACCAAACTGGGACATCAAGTTTTGGAGGAACCAATGCAGGAGCATCTGCTTTTGGTTCTACACAGCCAGCAAGTGGGGCATTTGGCACTCAAACAACACAATCTACTGTGCCCCCTAGTGGATTCTTTAGTAGTTCAGGGCAGACAACTCCCTCTGCACCAGTTTCTGCACCAGCACCAACAAATAACAAAATATATACGCCGTTAGCAGACTTAACTGAGGAAGAAAAGGCTCAGTTTTCTGCACCATCATTTGTGCTTGGCAAAATCCCAACCCGACCACCACCACAAGAACTTGTCAATGGAACTGCGGGACGGTAACATCTGTGTACTAATGGTGGTCCGATTAATTGAAATAATCAAAGTTTGGTCTTAGTGACTAAACGACCAAGCAATCGATCATAATTTCTCATAATCGAACACAAACGATTTTGGAACACTTGTTTTCATTAACAATATTTTTTACATGGTTGGTTTTGTCTGTTACATTTTGTGAGCACTACAAGCTCGTTTCAATTCATGATTGAATTTATCTTAAAGATTCCAAGAAATATATGTTCCTAACATACTAGTCATCCTTTAAAGATGTGAAATTTTGCCAAAAAACACAGAAGAACTACATTTTTTTCCCTTTATTTTAATGTGCATTAACAAATTTCATAAATGACGCTAACCAATTATTTTCGATGATTCATTGGTAGTAATGAATCAATCATCAATTATGAGATTTTAACCAATTCCCAACACTGCTGTGTACATGGGTGTTTTTGTATCAGCAGTAGATTCTTTGTTGACAACATTTGTGAATATTTCACTCTGAATCAAATTGTTCATTGTACATATCATGCTTTTAATAAATTCTTTACATTGCACTGACCAATTTGTTATATCTAAAATACAAGGCATGTAGATCTAACTTGAGAGTTACAGGGCGGAAATGTACAAGAGGTTTGTCATCAAAAGGCAACAAGAAACTGTATGTTCCTGGTGGTTGTCATTGTATGAATTGATTAGAATGTATGCTCAGCAGCCCAGCATCATGGTATTGGTTCACACACTAGCCTCTGTCTGGTGGATTCACTGCTAGAATAGGTCACCCACAACGTATTGAGGTAGTGAGAGGTACACTACCGTGGATCAGGTGGCCAGACTCAGGCACTTTATTTGAATGTGTGTCATTGGACCTTTAGTAAATTCCGCTGATGAGTGAGTGAGGGAGTGAGTGAGTGTGGTTTTAGCTTTTGAGCAATATTCAAGTAATGTGACGGTGGGGACACCAGAAATGGGGTTCACATAGTGTATCCATGCGGGAAATCGAACCTAGGTTTTCGGCGTGACCAGCAAACACTTTAATCGCTAGCTGTGAAGAACCTGAAATGAAACTGAATACCACCATCCTTGTTTTAGAGCAAATCGAAAACTTAGCACAGTTATTGTTGTTGTCTGCCACAGAGTCATCATAGTGAATATATTCACTGCTGCGAAGCCTATATACATTATTTCGTAATATGCAGATAATGATAAGTGGCTACAGAGAGACACTGGATGACGTCGTCTGTCGGTGTTCATGCTATCATCCTCTAGTCTGCCTAGCCTAGACTTCATTTACAGTCATTATTACTATCACAGGACAGACGGTTATCTACTTCAGCCTACTTCAGTAATTGTTTTGGCCTTAGTTATGTAAACATTTGTACTTCACTTATCCTTGGTGTTGGTCCAGCTAGACGAGTTGTAAAATCAAAATAAGGAGAACTTGTGAAAGATGTCACTACTCAGTGAAGACTGTCGTCATTGGAGTTGAAAACTCCTCAGCTCAATTTAAGACTGACTGACTGACTGAGTTTAGTTTTACGCCGCTTTTAGCAATATTCCAGCATTATCACGGCGGGGGATACCAGAAATGGGCTTATCACATTGAGCCCATGTGGGGAATCGAACCCGGGTCTTCGGCGTGACGAGCCAACGCTTGAACCACTAGGCTACCCAACCGCCCCTCAATTTAAGACATCTGCAGATACGTTATCGTGTTGACAAACAAACCATGAAACAAATGCGTACCTCCTCGTTCCATGTAATTCACCCTTTACTATATTCTTAGTAAGCGCCAGTGGTTACATTGTTCTCGTCCCTAATAAAGGACTTTGTATCACCAACTGGTCACATGATAAATACTGTTGGTTAATAATTCGGCCTTTCACAACTGCCGGATTACCTCGTCCATTATTTACAGTGACAGTGGGGTAACAGCAGTGTAGGAAAGATGTAGAAAATCTAGCCTGTCCACAGGACTGGCTGGTCAAATTTTTTACCAGTCCTGCCAAAATCTAGCCTGTCCTCCAAATATAAATAAAACATAAAAATATTCAAAAAGGTTATTATCATTATACATATGTCATTGGTCTGCTAAAACTGACCTGACATGAGGACGGACTAGATTTGTTTTTAACCCGTCCTCCACAAAATTCACCCGTCTCGGACGTTGGGACAGGCTATCTTTCCTACACTGGTAACAGTGGGATTATCGGTATTTGTTATGGACACTCTGCTGATAGCGCAGAAAAAACAGCTTTGTTGATAGGGCGGACACATTTGTAAACAACTGCCCTCGAGGAGCCGTTGAGTACATTCCTTCAATGAAACCTTTACCGCAATCGACGCGGTACTTCCTTTTGTTCACTGATGTCATTTATCGATTAACACAATCTCCAAACTGTCTTTTGAAATGCACTGATACAAGTAGCCTTCTTTGAGTGTTATATGTGTGTTGGGTGTGGCTTATGTTAAATGGCCATGTACATCCCAAGCACTGAGCTCGTAAAACGATGTAGGGACGTACACGAATTTTCAGCTTGAAAGTTCTTGTATCCCAATGATATGCACTTGTAATGACTGGTATGACGAGTTCATATGGTGCAAAGATGTGTCATGTGGTATAATATTTCTGCCTGGCAGTTGCTGTTATTGTTTCACAATAAGGTTAGTGTTAATGCAAGCAGTGTAGAGAACGGTCATTTTACCTGCGAACATCCATATTGAATATTTATCATCACCAGCCGTTACGAATCATCTGTTCCCTGTGAATAATATATGCATTTAATGAGTATCTAATCAAGGAAGGGGCGGTGGGGTAGCCGCGTGGTTAAAGCGTTCGCTCGTCACGCCGAAGACCCGGGTTCGATTCCTCAAATGAGTACAATGTGTGATGTCCATTTCTGGTGCCACCCGCCGTGATATTGCTGGAATATTGCTAAAAGCGGCGTAAAACCATACTCACTCACTCCAATCAAAGACCAGTGGCAGCATACCAAAAGACGTTAAAAGATGGCACTTGTAACCCAACGTAGCACTGTGTAGAGGGATAGAACAAGGACTGGTCGGCTCGGAGGCAGAATACTGTGTCAGAGTATGCTTGTGTGTTAAACTGCAATGTGGAACCCAAGTCAGCTAGCACTACAAAACCAACGTCCGTCCTGAGTAGTTCTAGACACGCACCCACATACGCAAGCACGCATGTACATGTAGTTATAAAAGGGCAATGACCTTGAATGAGACGTTAAACCCCTCTTCACCTGTCGACTCCACTTATTCACTCAGTGGGGACAAGAAATAATTTCAACGTAGCTTGTTGCTTCTTCGCTTTATACATGTGGTTCCAATGATCGGATCAATTAAATTGCACAGGAATCACACGCGTAAAAAATCATTTTACTTTCACGCTCTACATGTGGCGTAGCGCAGGTCACTGTTTACGCTCTGGTAGCGTTTAGGGGCGTTACAGTCAGTGATACATGTACCTTCTCGTTGTTCCACATCCTCGGTCACTCACAGTATCATACCATCATGCAGACTAGAATGGCGTAGTGACGTCAATTCAGTGTGACGTAATGCAAAAGGATGTACTCTATCGCTTGATAAAGTGCTGTCGACGTCTTTATTCGTTTAGGGAAGAATATTTGAATACCTTTTATCATTCAAAACTGGCCTCCATTGGGGTGACAGCGAAGAGTGAGTGAGTGTGTTAGGCTTTACGCCCCTTATAGCAATATTCCAGCAATATCATGGCGGGGGACACCAGAAGTGTGCGAGAAGATAGCAAAGCAGTGTAAATGCATCACGATGCTTTGCAGATCATTGTGACGTTTACAGTTAACATAACGCCAAAACCTTAGAGGGTCTCGTGACGTGAAGACATCATATTTTCACTCGTTCTTCATTTCACGAGATGACAGAGACCTCATATTTCACAGGGCACATAAAATATTCTATTTTGTATATGCTTACAATTTTGTTAAACTAAATTTAAACAGTATGAATCCGATTTATTTCTATCAACGAAATCACAATTGTAAACTAAAGACTGTTCACTTCTTTGTTCAGGCACACAGATAAGACATAGATTGGTATCGAAATACAATAAACATCGAGACAACACATATCTGTATCAGTTGCTATCTTTTTGTTTATTGTCTTTGTTTATTGTCTTTGTTTATTGAATTAAAATCAGCACGATCCTTTTGGTCTTAGCGTGAACATTCTAAACACGGTGCTGGCGCACGAATACATAAGGACAAACAAACATGGCGCGAAGAAAGCGAGGGAAGAGTGTGAATGAGAAACACTCCAACTATTCACAATGAGCTGGTAATGCAGGTAATAACCGCTGTCAGTCGAGTGAAATAAAGTCACTTGTACATAATGTCAGTTTTAAACGCTAACAACACGTAACTATAGTGTTATGAACAGAGGTAAACAGACACGAAGCGTAGAGTAGTCTTAACACAACACACTCACTCACCGTCGGATGCACTGAATGAATCGGCGATCAGCTGATTGGTAAATTAATAAATATATCATCACATAGATAGGTTGGTAACTGTTCACAAACTGAAAACTGGTTGAAGAACGATATATCATGTTGCATAAAATCTTCTCATGTCTACTGATATCCTATATATCCACATTCGATAAATATTAACTAAGATATATTTGATAATCAAAAGAAAATTGGATGAGGTTCTTTTTAGAGCTCTTTGTCATCATTTATTATCAAGAAGCTAAACAGCTTTCGTTTGATCCAAAGTTTGATCATATGTTTCACTGTAGCTAGGCCTCTTATACAAGAGAAGTGGAAGCATAAAATTACCTGTTTGATAAATGCAAATAATGAGACGAAATCCACTGTAATCAGGGGTTTATTTGTGAAGTAGTCATCAGGGTATTATTGGTGAAGTAGGAATCAGGGTATTGTTGGTGAAGTAGTCATCAGGGTACTATTGGTGAAGTAGTAATCAGGGTATTATTGGTGAAGTGGCAATCAGGGTATTATTGGTGAAGTGGCAATCAGGGTACTAGTGGTGAAGTAGTAATCAGGATATTATTGGTGAGGCAGTAATCAGGGTCCCGTTTCACAAAGCGCTACGACTGTCGTAAGTCTATGTTATAGTATGGGAGTTACGATCACCTTAGCGCTACGATCGCTTTTTGAAACGGGGCCCAGGGTATTATGCAGTTAACATAATAAGGCTTCGTCTATATTGTTGTCAGAGTTAAAATGATATTTTGATCAAACGCTCATTACATGCTGGCTGCATTATAGACCTGCAATTTATACTTCTTGGTAAAATTAAGCATACACTTGAAAGTTGGATTTGACCGTAACATTACAAACCCTATGAAAAGGTTTTACTATACCTGAGTTATCAAGTCTGAAGGCAGTCGCCTGAACATGCAAACTTTGGATATTTAATTTCTGGTAAACTGAGCACATAATTTCATGTAAGTATTCCAAACATATGTTCACGATCTTTGGCTTATGTTGTCCAGTATATATATACTGAACCACAAAAGAAACGTCGCTTTTCAAAACCAAATGCAATTTTTTGTTCTTGCAAGGTTATGTTTTTATTATGTTTCTACTGTTTTCTTAACATGTTTTTCAATCCAAATTGACAATTATTACCAACATCAGTGTGTTTTCTGATGGAAAAGCATATCGACCAAATGCACCTAAAAAGTCAGATATGGTAAAAGGCTCCGTATGACATTCGTGAAAATGAAAATGCACGTGCATGTCGTGACAACCCTACCAATGAAAGCGAGCCTGAAACCATTTTGTTTTGACACAACCACCATGCCACGTCTTACGAGAGATCAGAGGAACCAAGTCTTGGGTCGACTGGAAGTTGTTCAGACTGCACGGAGGGTAGCCAATCATTTTAATGTTCATGTTAGGACAATGTGCCGACTGCAGGAATGGCATCATGTCACTAGCGGCATCCAAGACCGTCCGCGCAATCGGCGACCTTCCGTAACATCGCAACGTCAAGACCGACAGATTGTGCGCCACCATCTGCAGGGTCGCTTCCCGAGAGTGACGGAAACAGAATGCCATACTATGGGGACTAACAACAGAACCATCACTGCCGATACAGTGCGTCGACGTTTGCTCGGAAGAAACCTCTGCTGTCACAGACTCAAGCGTAGTCCTGTCCTCACCGCTCCTCACCGCCACAACCGACTGCAATGGGCAACTGACCATCGAAATTGGCTTTAACGACAATGGAGACCTGTGCTGCTATGTCATGAAAGCCGACATTGTGTTATTGACAGTCGATGGTAGAGTGAGAGTATGGCGAAGGCGTGGTGAACTGTTTCCCAATGAGTGTATTCTTGAAAGAGACTCGTGGGGTGCAGTCAGTCTGAACCAGTTAGCTGACATTTTGTACCACATTTTGGACGTTACAGAAATCACATCTTCCAGCAAGACAACGGTCGTGCCCACACTGCCAGAGCAACGTATGAATTCCTAAGACAACATGGCATGCAAACCCTACAATAGCTTGCACTCAGCCCGGATTTAAGTCCAATAGAACACCTTTGGGACGAGATTCAAAGAAGACTGA
>VKKT01000215.1:120642-137946 GCA_008038995.1 Haliotis laevigata
TTGTACAAAATCTACTGTCAAAACGATTTCTCCTAGGAGATATCGTTTGATCTCACACAAGCATTATCTCCTGTGGAACACAGTTTTGGATGATAATAGACAATCGCTCATTGAGAGTCGGTCTCAGGGAATACATGCCCCAGTACTCCAACTAAAGGAACAAACCTGAATAATGTTGTCCTACCATGTTCATGAATTCATTGAGAAACAACAGGAAACTGTGAATGTTCAGCAATGGTTTATGTGAGACTTCCTTCATTTTCATGCACCCAAATACAAAGTTAACAGGAACAACAAACTGAGGATTATATATACATCAAAGCAGACAGTAGGTGTATCTGACAGACCAGAATACAAAACAGAGTACTCTCAGAGACCATCTTCAGTAAAACTTATATTTAACAATCTTCAGAGTTCATTCATCCGCAATATTCACCACATCATTCAAATGCTGAAAAGTATTTCCAGTTCTTACCCAATGTCATATTAAAATGAAACAATGTATGGATTCTGGTTTCCTTTAACCATTTCATATTCCTAGGATCACAGGTCTAAGAATAACACCAGTGTTGACTGCACAAAGCATAACAAACAAGGAGGATCTTGTAAAAACTAAGCTAAGCAGTTTCATCTACAATAAATTATTATAATGTACAGACAATCTAAATGTAGAAATTAAAAGAGAATGCAGGAGATATTTCAGGTACATGATACTTGTACAGTGCGAATAATGAGGGATTCTTTCATATCATGAGTCAGTTTGAATGCAGGAGAGTGTTGCACGGCCTCATGCCAGAAAGCAATCTTAGCATTACATCTCTGGTAAGCTGAAGTTATAGCACACAAGTTATGATCCTTATAGCAGTAAAACTGCTATGTGGAAATGGGAGCAGGTCAATTAGCATTTTCATACAAATGTTCAAACGACCTAAATTGAGATGGTGTAACTTGAAAATACCCCAGCATATTTACTGAACCATGTAAACAATATATGGTCATATTGCATGCATATGAGTGAGTATGGCATATAAGTGTGTAGATAGCAGAAGTTTTGTGTAGAAAATTACTGTTACATTTAACAGAATGAAAATTAATCTAAATCGTCCACGTCCCCAACATGATACATGGGTTATGATTGAATAAATGGTTAATTTGTGTCTTATCTGCGAACCTAATTTTGTTAAGAGAACTGCCTCCTGGTTGAGACTAAAAAATAGCTAAAACAAGTATATTTAGTGCCATATTATGCAAAATCAGTGAAATAAATTAGTCAAAGAAGAACATCAGTTCTGTTCTATCGAAGCTATATATCTTTTGTACATTGAACCATAAACTGTTAAAAAATGCATGTTCATCTCAAGTAATAAATGATAACATTCAACAAGAGCAACCATTTGAAAGATTGAAACTATTAACATTCAAAACTTGAAACCTTTTCATAAAACTTCAGAGAAAAATCTGTTTGAATCCAAAATGTTTGACAAACCTTCTCCACATGCTTTCAAAGTCACATTCATGACGGAGGTGCACGACTCTTGAGATTAAGATACAATACACTTGTTTTAAACTGAACAATCTTTACAAGTGATTCCTGCATCATAATGTAGGCATTGTTTATCATGTTCATTCATATTTATAATGAGACATTGCTGTTATCGTCAGTATCGTATGATTGTCTAAGAAATAACAGCAGACTTTTTTGGTTTACATGCTGTGTTCTACAGCTAGTACTTATTTTCATTTGTGAAGTCAGTATTTGTTACATTCACTTTTGCAAAGCAGTTTTAATTGCACTTAATTTCACTTTGTGAAACTGTGCATTAAATAAGACATACAATTATACCATAGAATGTTTTTGAAACATAAAAGTTTTTGAAAATAGACACTATGCAAGGTTTCCAAGACAGATGAAGTACATGTATTTACAAACATGAGTAGCTGTTTCTCACACCTGAGCATCTCGACATTCAGAACAAATTCCATGAGAGATACCTATTGTGTTTCCTCCATCTTCAAGAGACACACTTAGTAGACATACAAGCTAAATAAATGTATTACAGCATGCTCAAACAATGCCAACTCTTAGCTGGCTGAGTTCTCACAATTATATCACACAATAGTCATGATAGATGATGTCAACCACAATATCTAGTGGAATATCAATTGTTACCGTAGTTACAAGGTTCACAGCATACTTCATTATGGATCCTGGTGTGAGTCATCTTCTGTATGAAATCCTGACTAGGTCAAGTACCTGATTCATGTAAATCAAAACGTGTTAACTGAAATTCATATCTGAACTGCATAATGCCAACTTTAGATGCAATAACATCAAGTAGAAGGAAACAAACAATAACCAACTGTCATCACAAAGTAACATTATCTTACATTATTGGTCACCAAACTTGCAGAATTTGGACAAAACTAACTGAAGTTAAGCAAACACTGAAAGTCAGTATCTTTAAATACACAACACTCTTGCGAAACCTTGTCAATTGATGAAGTTGAAGACAAAAATATTTTTCTGCAGTGAAGACATAGCACACAATTTAATAAATAACCCCCAAATATTCATGATACCTTACTTTATTTGTTAAGTATTTGGTGTGTAATGAATAGTTCAAGACAAGACCTGGCCTCACAGGGATATTGTGCTGCATGATCAGGTGTCTATTTTTGGTGTATGTCTGTAATCATTGACGAATGAAATAGTGAGTGAGTATGGTTTTATGGTGCTTTTGGCAATATCCCAGCAAGGGGGGACACCAGAAATGGGCTTCACACATTGTACCCATGTGGGGAATCGAACCCGGGTCTTCGGCGTGAAGAGCCAACACTTTAACCACTGGGCTACCCCACCGCCCCTGATAAATGAAATAAGAGCCTGGGTATGTGTAATATTGGCATTACCATCAACTGCTAGAAATTCAACTTGAGTATACAAACCGTGGTTTGAATGACTTCAGGCCAATTTGATCTTGCTGACAACGGGCCAGAGCCTAGTTTCCCAATAAAAATACTGACCTGCCAATACAGGTAAGCATGATAAGGTTTCTGCTAAGCCAAAATGTTACATAACCTCAAAATATACAGACACAAAAGGTTGATACTGGGTGTGGATAAAATGAGCTGCAAATAATAAAGTCATGAATGGTGAAAAAACCCACAAGACAGCTTGACTTGACAGCTGTTTGACAAAAGGCGAGTGCTCCACTGCACCTTTTTGAGTGCATGTCCGAAACATTGGAAGTCCTGTCTTCACTGTATCTGCGGTAGTAGTGAGGTGCACACCAAGTCTTCACTGAATCTGCGATAGTAGTGAGGTCGACGTCAAGTCTTCACTGTATCTGTAGCAGCAGTGAGGTGGGCGTCAAGTCTTCACTGAATCTGCGGTAGTAGTGAGGTGCACACCAAGTCTTCACTGAATCTGCGGTAGTAGTGAGGTGGGCGTCAAGTCTTCACTGAATCTGCAGTAGTAGTGAGGTGGACGTCAAGTATTCACTGAATCTGCGGTAGTAGTGAGGTGGACGTCAAGTCTTCACTGAATCTGCGGTAGTAGTGAGGTGGACGTCAAGTCTTCACTGAATCTGTAGCAGCAGTAAGGTTTGTCACTGTATCTGTATGTTATCTTCATTGTATCTCCTGAATTTCCTGTACCTCTTGAATCTCTTGTATCTCCTGAATGGATGTCTCTTCTTCTCCTGGGTTCACAATCTGTAAAATTACAACTGTCTGCTGACCGTCGGGTCCCTCAATGGAATGGGGTATGGTCAATGTCCCTCCCTCCCCTTCAGAAGCAATGATGGTGTTGGACAGATTCTGTAATGCCTCTGCTGCCACCTGCGGCAGATATCCGTCCCCGTCAGTCTGAATCTCTGCCACTGTGTACTGTTGTTCTCCGTCAGCCCCCTCAGTCGTGACAACGGTTGTCTCCACGTGGTCGATCGCCTGAACAATACTGGCGATGTTTGGTTTGATGTCAACCTGCCCTTCATTGTCCGCATGTTCTTGCTGGAGCTGGGTCAGGAAATCAGGTTGATGATCAAACACGCTGCTGATTTCCGGATGCTTACGCTTATAGTGACGGACAATGGTGTGCTTGTGACTACAACGCTCGTTACAAATATCACAAACGTACACAACACCACTGTGGAATGTCTGTACATGCTTTTTGAGCTGGTATGGACGACAAAATTTCTTGTCACAAAATTCACAGTTAAGTTTGTTTGTCATTGTGTGTTCAAGACGATGGCGATTCAGCTGATCCGGATACTTGAACATCTTGTGACAGAAGTCACACATGAACGTCTTCTCCTTTGTATGAGAGTACATGTGAGTCTTGAGATTGCCCTTCTGTCTGAACGTCTTCTGGCACGTCCCACACTGGTACAGCTGGATCTGTCTGCTATGGAACTGCTTCAGATGAGCTGCCAGACCAGTCTTTGAGTGCAGGATCTTGCCACAATCAGCACACTGGAACTGATAGGCACGCTGATGGACTGTCTTTATGTGTTCTCTGAGATATGCTGGGTAATGGAATTTCTTCTGACAATGAGGACATTCATTCTGCTTCTCTCCATGAATTTTCATGTGTTTGTTCAGATTGCTCGAGCTGACAAATGTTCGCCCACAGAGATGGCACACCAAGTTCTCTTTGATGAATATTCTATCCCTTTTCCTGACAATTCTCACAGTGGTGCCATCTGGCAGCTTACAGACATGGTTATTCAGGTAGTCCTTGCGGTAGAAAACCTTGTTGCAATACTCACACTCAAACTGAGGCTTTTCATGGATGGTTTGATGCCTCTGCAGATATTTCTCAGTGCGGAAGGTTTTCATGCACAGGTCACAAGAAAATGGATTATCTTCATCTACCACAGTTTCCTGACAAGTGTGAGTCGTCAAGGTGCCAATTTTGATGAATCTTTTCCCACATTTTTCACACTTAAATGGATGAGAGTGTTCATGGTGATGATCTCGATAGGCTTTTGCTTCTGTAAAAACTGTATGACAAATGCTACACTCCACTTCAGTATTTGTCTCAAGATGATGTTGAGCAAAGCATAAATGTTCATGTAACTTCTGCTCTTCTTTCCGACTGAAAGATTTATCACATCTTGAACAGGAGAAGGCACCTTTATGACTTTCCTCATGGCGACGGAGATAGTTGATACTCGCAAAAGTCTTTCCACATTCCTGACACGGGAACTGCACGCTAGCGCCATCATGAACAACAGTGCCTTCACAAACATGTTTTTCCAAGTGTTCGATTTTAAAGAAAGCCACTCTACACTTCTCACAGCTATAGTTGGCACAGTTGAGATAGTGATTTTCCAGACCAAGCTTGGTTGCAAATGTTTTCTTACAGTTTTTGCAGTCATAGATTTTATATTGATCAGCCAGGTCAGGCCTACATCTAAGAACATGTCGTTGTAGTGAATCCTTTCTAGAGAAGGTCTTGTCACATCCCTGACATTTGAAGATATCTGTATGCATAGCCATGTGGCGATACAAATACTTCAGACTACGGAAACACTGTTTGCAGATTTCACACTCATGATTGTCAACGATTTCATCTCCATTTTCTGCCTGACACACATGATCAAGCAGCAGATGTCGGCGTGAGAACTTTTTATTGCACTTTTCACAAGCCCAGGATGAAGAATGAACAGAATAATGGCGTTTAACATATTCTGGTTTGGAGAAGACTTTGCCACATTCGCCACAGGAGTAGCATCCGTTCTTGTCTGTAGTAATGATATCATCACTTACAGGATGATGCACACAGGAGTGGTTTTGATAGGATTCGTATCTGGCAAACTGTTTTTCACAACCGTCACACTTGAATTTTGTTGTATGTTTGGGCAGGTGTAACATAACATACTTCTTCTGGGAGAACTTCTTCTCACAAACCCCACATTGGAAGGCATTACCCACTTGGCGGATTTGTTTCTCTAGCTCTTTCATTTCTTCATTGTTACGGACTCTGCCGTGTTTAGGAGGTCGACCTCTTCTCTTCGGTACTGGTTTGATTACTTCCTCTTTAGCCTCATCAGGTTCCTCTTCCTGATTCTCTTCTGTCTTTTCCTCAGCATCATCTGCAATGTTGGCCTTGTCCTCTTCAATATTCTCATCTCCAGTTGGTAGAGTCCTTTCTGCTTCATCCTTCAAAGGTTCAGATTCCACTGGTGCTTCAGATTCAGCTGGTATTTCAGATTCTGTTGGTGGTTCAGGTTCAACTAGAGCTTTCGTCTCATCCACAAAGGTTTCTGCTGTAACTGCTGATTTTTCTTCATCAGGTACAATTTCACTTTTGTCATCCTGACCAGCAACCTCTTCCACCTTCTCTCTTTTTACCCCAGATTCAGCAGGATCGTTTACCATTATTTCTCCAGGCTCTGCATTTTCTTCCTCTTCCTCCTCCATAGCCTCCTCTGCCACTTTATGAACCTCTTCAGCATCCTTCCTTGGTCTGCCTCTCCTCCGTATTGGAGATACAGCCTCGACAACTGGTTCTACCACTGGATGTTTCCTTGGTCTCCCCCTCTTCTTCTTAACTTCAGGTATGAGAATCTTCACTGGACTTTTAGCTGGACTCTCCTCTTCATCAGACTCAGACTCATTCTTCCGTTTCTTAAACAGTGAAGTTGGATTGATTCCCTTTAGGTTTCCAGTTGTTCTGATACCTTTGAGTGAACGTCTTGGCTGAACTCGGGTAGGGGAGAACCCTGCAGCATCATGTGAACTAACTGCACGAGGACTCACTGCCACGGGGGACTTCAGTGTGCTTTCCTCAGCTTCTTCCTCCCCCTCCTCCCCTGGTTCAACAACATCTTCCATCTCCTCCTCATCCTCCTCCTCTTCTTCTATCTCATCTTCACTTTCAACCTTCCTCTTCCTTCCCCTCCTTCTTCTCCGACGACCTTTCCTACCTGAAGTTTTCCGAGAACCTTCATCTCCATTGGCAGGCAGTTCACTTGATGCTGCTAGAGTCTTTGCATTCTCTAGGGTGACACCATGTTGGCCCATGAGATGAGTCTGAAGGATATCTGGCCTGTACGTGTAGTAGTTGCACTGAGGACACTTAACCTTGTAGCCAACATGTCTCTTCATGTGTCGATTGTAGTTACTCACTGTCTGGAAGCCAACCTTGCAAATCTTACAGGTATACACACCCTTGAATGTTTTCTTTTCCACCGTGGGCATGATATGTTCTCGGATGTGATAGGCCAGCTGGCTTTGATCCTCAAATGACTTTGAACAGCGTTGACACTTAAATCCATAGATCCCCAAATAGTCTGCACTAGCAGGTTCTCCATCTACGTCCTCATCGGCTTCCTCCCGCTCATCCAGAGACTGCTTCACTTCAGAGAAGAAATTTTCTATGGCATCATTTTGACCCATATCCCCTTTCTCATTGGTATGTGACTTGGATCGTGCTGGCAAGACCCGTGTCCTGACACTTCTGCGGGAGGAAGGTGATGGTGTGGCCAACACTGACTCTTCTTGCACCGTCAGCTTTTGTCCCAGCATTGCTGTAATGAAGACAAACACTGATTTTGATGCAGTATAAACATGTGTAGTATCATGTATTCCGTATCACAATAAAACTCTCAAACCCTACAGATATGTTTTAATTATTGGAGATATAAGTCAAGATTAATAATAATAAGGGGATAGGTATAACAGTTTGTCATATGTAGCATTGGGAGACATAAAAGTGCTCTGTAATTCATAGTATTTGAATCCCTTAATCTACCATTTTCATCACATGGACCATAATAAGATTCTTTGTCTTCTATTTCAAACATTGGTTATTTCCACTAGGTTCATCTCACGTACATATGGTGCTGCCATCAGGCTGGGGTGACTTGCCCATCTTCTTGGCATAGTGGGAAGCATACCACACTTTGAGTGGACTTCCAGCCTCCACAGCTTTGGTGGTATTGAAGAAGATGTTGGTTGCCAGCTGGTACGCCATGCAGTTCTGTTCCTCCTCAGTCCTGGCAACCTCCACCAGGCACATCCAGTTACACTCATTCTCGTCACTTGCGTCCAGGCATACAGCACTGCCATCTTTTTCTTTTGAGAGGATCTACAAACAAACAATAATGACAGTCATCCATTTCTATGGATATCTTGTCAAAAAGCACAGAGACTCATTACCCAGAACAAAGAAGCTGTGTGCGCTTGATTTTGTATTCTTAGCTCCCTGGGGAGAATACAACCCAAGTACATATGTAGTAATATGTAAGGTTGACGGTCACATTACCATCTCATCCTACCGGGGTTGGTGGGGTAACCGAGTGGTTAAAGTGTTTGCTCATCAAGCCGAAGACCCAGGTTCGATTCCCCACATGGGTACAATGAGTGAAGCCCATTTCTGGTGTCCTCTGCCATGATATTGCTAAAAGCGGCGTAAAACATCACTCACTCACTCATCACTGCTGGGTATTCTTACATTCTGACTCTGGAGTATCTGGACCCACCTTGAGAACAAACAAGTCCTCATTCCCGATCTCATGCGTTGTCCGCCTAGCCTCAAATGGTCCAAACTGAGTTTTGCTGGGCAGATTCTCTCTGGTGTAGATGCCGACACTGCCATCAGTGTAAGTCTGCACCAATAAGCTGCTTGGTACAGTCAGACGAGCTCTGAAACAACACCACATGTATTTACAATCCCTGTCTTGGCTCCATGGGCATATCTTATCAAAGGGATGAAAGAGAATCAAGAAAGTTATGCCTGCTTCCTCTCATTTGTCTTTCACATGTTGACTGAACCTCCAAAATTGAAGCATTAAAAGTCTTAAGTAATACTTGATTAAGCTGATACATTAGCTAAAAATCTTTGTAACCAGACTTAACCCCTGTATAGGTGTTACAATCAGGGTGTTAGCCTGACTAACATGAGTGGGGATCAAGGGAACCCCAATGTTTAATTCACATACAGGAAACATGAGGACCCCGGGAAGTAACAGTAATGACAGAATGTAGTGTAGTGTACTGTAAGATTTGATAATTTCTTTAATTACTGAATAATTTCTCTTTATATATCTTGCTAAGGATGTGTAAAACTGAATATTATTCTGAGCCCCTAGGGACAAATCACATTTTTTATATGTCCATTCTTAACATTTGTGCCTACTAGACATGTATTTCAGTATGGTATAAACTCCTGTACATGTACCATCACTCTGCAACAATTACGTAATTTCTTGGCCTATGAGCTAGAGTTAATTTCCATCACCTTTCTGTCTAAAATCAGCTGCACTGTGAGGAGATCAATTTCATTAAGCTCAGACCCTAGTTCAAGCTTCCACTAACCAAAGAACTGGGGATACCCATTTCAAGTCTGATCATCCTTCCATCAGACCAATCACATGGTCGCTTACCAGATTGGGAAAGTTACAGACATAGTATTTTGCCTAATCATGCAACCTTTGGAAGGTTAAGACAGGGTCTGTACATTGTCAATATCATATCTCATGGTTCACAGAGTTAAATATTTGTACGCTTTGCATTGCACATGGGAAGTCCTGCCATATAATCAAATCCATCTATTAGATATTCCAGAATATTTCCTTTGAACAGATTTTAAAATATAATAGAGGTGTAGTTTGAAACTGAGGTTACCAGTTTATATTTCAGTTTATACTGGTACTGTATAGCCTGGGGCAGCTGCTTTTTGATTGGCTAATTTCTTGTTAGCCATTTTAAAGGTTTGGACTAATGTTGTTTTATGATTTATAATTCTTGGCTGCAAAACATGTCGTTAAACACCACAAGAACTGCACATAACCGTACCAGCAGACACCCTTGAGCATCAACTCACTTTGTCTGGTTGCTAGTTCCTGGTGCTACCTCCTCCAGTCCCAACTCTGGGCACACCTCTGTCTCATGGCCGCCACCACACACGTCACATTCTGCTCCTGTAACCATGGAAACTCAGTATACATGTGTCACAGTGGGATCTAGTCATCTGGCTTTCATAGTGTGGATGATTGTTTTGTATTAAAGTCAGCGATATTTCCACAGCTGTCATTGGTCAAGTTGAGGTGATTGATGGCATGAGTGACAAGTTGACAACTAACAACCTGTGTTATCAAACAGAAGTATGTGTACATGTTTAAAAGGTTAAATAAATACCTTTTAGACAATAGCATAATGGCCTATTCTGACCAGGAAACTCACAAGAACTGAAACATTAAAGTTTATTACCTTGCTGATCCATAGTAAGTTTTTGGCTAAGGAGTACAGAACATCAGGCAGTCTTTCATGGGGTGAACTGAAAAATAATAATGCCCATGTTGACATAGTAATATCCAGTAAAAGGCAAGAAATTAAAAACAGGTGAGTGTTTATTTGCTGTTTAACGTTATAATGAACAACACCCAATTCTAGCCTGGAATTCTAACATGTTAACAACAGCTTAAGTTGAGAAGGGGCGGTGGGGTAGCCTAGTTGTTAAAGCGTTGGCTCGCCATGCCAAAGACCCGGGATCGAATCTCCACATGGGTACAATGTGTGAAGCCCATTTCTGGTGTCCCCCGCCGTGATGTTGCTGGAATATTGCTAAAAGCAGCGTAAAACCAAACTTAGTCAGTCAGTTAAGTTGAGAAAATGTCAGAAATAATTTGCTACTACTCCAACATACAAAATACTCAGATCTACTAAACACCTCTTATTGTCATGAGTAAAAGATATTCAATCTTGATGTTTCTTTCCTCTGTAATCACGGGCATTCAGCATCCTATACAATTTTTGAAAGCATTATTACTGATATTCATGAAAAGTCTTTTTTCAGTATTCATTACATTTGTTGATTTACCATAACAGTTTATGGACCATTTAATTGTAGAACCGATAACCAAGTTTTAGGTGAAGAGTGCTTATGTAACCGATATGAGGCAAATCTGTATGTTACTTATGATATACCAGGCCCTGTTTTCTCGAAACAAACTTAAGTTTTTACTCAAATTTCAAACTGAGTTTGACAATTTAAAACAGGGGAATTTAAAACTCGGCTGCATTTTTAAAAGAAAAATGCTTAAACAACTTAAGTAATATAGCCACCAAACTCAAATTGTCTACTATGTTTGAGTGTAATATTGATTTCAGTTCATTCTGGGAAATGCATTTTCCTGCGCTTTCTCAAATTTAAGTAAAAACTCTAACTTAAGTCAAAACTCAGGCTTAAGTTTGTTTCGAGAAATCGGGTCCTGATACACAGATATGTCCAATGAAGAAAACTCATATTGATATGCGATAAATGTGAATTGGAAGAGATATTTTTCAATATATTGTGTAACTTCCAGGGTCCAAATTCACAAAGTGTTCGTAACGTAAGACTTATCGTAACTCTATATTATACCATTGGCTTACGAATGATGTTGTGCTACAAACATTGTGTGGAGAGGGTCCCACGGCCTATATATTGTAAGATAGCCATTATATATATTATGTAAGTCCTTACATGAAAGTCCATTGATTCATTTAATAACAACAAAGATAGCCATTATATATATTATGTAAGTCCTTACATGAAAGTCCATTGATTCATTTAATAACAACAAACTTAAATCTGGTTCATTCAAGTGACTAAACATGCAAACGTTAGGCAATATTAATATGACAACAGAACATCAATTTTGCGGTTCACATTTTACAACATGAACATGAAAATAATCTTATTCAACAGAATTAATGATCAAGAGCAGTCAATATTTTGTGTTCAATGTTTGTGTGTACTCAAGGTCATAGTGACCACTGATTCAACAACATATCATAAGTGCTGTTTCATCTAACATTAAATCTTACTGTATAGACACAATCAAGACACACACTTTATTGGGACAATTGTTGCATGATAATAATCTATTTCGTTTTCTCTCCATTTCGTTTCCTAAACATGTGACTTTTTGCGAGAGGTTAGTTAAGGAAGGGAACGGCAAACATGGTGGATGCGGATTGGCGCCAACGCCATATTGATGAGGTTAGTTTTTAGCCTCTGCTGTTGCTTGTAGTCCAATACAGGCTATAAGTACGTAACGATCTCATAATGAACAACCCTAACAATACATATTGACGTATCGCATTTACCTTCTTGGTGGAAATGCCAGAATTCAGGAATAAATAATATTTCAAAGTCCGTTTTCAGTTGAACAAAAAAGCAATGACGCCAAGTTGGAAGAAACCGTAGCGCATGCGCAATTGGTTGAATGTTCATGAAAATATACTTGCTGTCAACTACTGTTACTCTGTGTTAGGGATAATAATAAGATTTACTGTAAGTTGGAAACGCGTTCTACTTTTCATTTATTTTATACTTAATATGTATATAGAAGACTATCATTCCATAATCCTTTGTGAAAAATGAACAGGATCACTACGCATTACTTCATGAATATAGGAATTCAAATATGAGTCTTACAACAAGCAAACCCTTGTGGGCAGTGCAGACAATGACTTCCGGTTTCGTATCAATAACAGGAATTTGGTTGAAATGTCAACAGTAACTGCTATTTCTATTTTTTCCGTTGAATGAATAAGGGTTTGTGGCTACATTTACATCAGACAGAGTGCTAAATTACTTAAACTGAGGAAGGAGTAAGTTCAGTAAGGAACGTTACGATGGAATATTGATGCTAGTGGCCCGGTGGAAGCCTTCAGAATGTGAGTGTGATTTTATGCCGCTATTAAATTGACCAAAACACACATTCATGACATCAAAGTGACTACATATGTTCAGTTTCAAATAAGGCATTGTGTACCATTTGTTTGCTGCAGGTCTGTTGCATTTTGACGCTCCAATATATAGTTAATAGTTTGAGTTGAGCAATATTTTTTTCACAGGAAAATGGATAAATTGTCATGTATGAATTTCATTAATTGTTATCATTGCTTTGTTGCAATTGTATTGACAGTCAACCTGATCATATAGTGAACATGGTCAAGATCATTATTATGATTTTATGTTTTAACGTTTCAGATGACTGTCAAAGCGGAGACGATGTTTTGCTGAATATCTGTTTTTAACTGAACAGAATCTGCCGATCTTCAAGATGAAGAATAACTATGAATCAGTTCGTGTCATGGACATGGACACCTCTGGGGGTCTGTACCCGTCCTGCCAGGGGCTTCATGGGTCAAAACGCAGCAGCTGGAAATGGAAGCTGCAACTTATCAACCTATGTGGAATTATCTACTTTCTCTTTTACTCTACCACTGCTCTAGTAGTAGGAATAACTGTTGCCCTACCTGAGCTGTACAAAGACAAACCAGATGTGCTTTTCTACCGGGTTTTAGCAGGCTGGTATATATTTGCCATGCTTGTAGTCAATCATATTTGCATCATTCGTAGTTACAAGAGGTCTGTGGTGAACTCATCAACATGCACAGCTCTTTTAAACCAGACTGAAACAAGTGCAGAGGAGAAACGTTGGAAACAATGCTTCACATGTAACCAGCTAGTCCCGCCACGAGCCAAACACTGCCCACTCTGTGACCGATGTGTTCTCAAAAGGGATCATCACTGCTTCTTTGCCGGATGCTGTATTGGCTTCCACAACCAGCGTTACTTTATTGTGTTCTGTTTGTATGGAACCCTTGGTGCTCTCTACAGTTTGTGCATTGCCATTGGGTACCTTGAAGTTCACTATGCCAAGCTATCATCCCAGGAATTTTATAATTATTTGTTACCATGGTTGTTATGGAGATGGTTTATTAGTGATATTACCATAGCAACGGTATCTATGGTTGTTTACAGCTACTGCTGTGTTGCAACCATGGCAGCATGTGCACACTACTTTCTGTGGCAGTGCATGCTCTTGTACACCGGTCAGAGTTCATATGAATATGTGAAAGGTATCAAGCTTTATAAAAGGCCGCTCTTTGAAAACATATCATCAGTATTTGGACCCATGTGGTTGCTGAATTTCATTTTTCCAATGCCTTTCCGTAACTCTGGAAATGGAATAGAATGGTATGTAAATTTAGATATGAAAGAGAGGTAATTATTATATGTTTCCACCTTTGTCATATGGTAATATTTGTGATGAGCCAAGTCATGATGTTTGACCTAATTGATACAAGGTTGTTTGTGATCACATTTCCATGGTTGAAGTAATAACAGTGTGTTATAAATTAGGGTGAGTGAGCCAGTGAGTTAGTTTTTATGCCGCTTTTAGCAATATTCCATCAATATCATGGCGGGGGACACCAGAAATGGGCTTCAGACATTGTACCCATGTGGATATTCAAAACTGGGCCTTCAGCATGATGAGCGAAGGCCTTAACCACTCACATACCCTAGAAATAAGGTGGGGATAAAGGGTATCTTGAAGTTTACTGTGGGAACATATGGATCTTCAGACTCCTTAAGCATGCTTAACTTCAGTATTTAACATTAGGGTTATAAAGGACACTATATTTACCTGCAAAAATTCGAGCATTGTTAAAGCTTGAAGTATGATTGTCATTGATTCATTTTAGCTCTTGTACTTACAGGCTCTGTCAACCAGTTATCCATTTCTGACACAAAACACAACATAAACATAACTTCTTTGAGTGACATTTTTAGAAGTTGGAGTGTCGGATAAGGACGAACGTTATGGATAAACAGCTTTTTTATTCTGGTGGTGCGATGTTTTGATACAGATTCTGATTCTTGTGACTGTATCGTTGTCAAGCAGGTGGTGCGACGTTTTGATACAGAAACCGGTATCGGTTTAGAGCAGGTATACAAGAATCTGTATTGAAATGCACACCACCTGAATAAAGAAGTTGTTCATCCATAAGTTCATCCTTATACAACATGAACATGATAAATATAACTGATTCTTTGGGGAAAATGTAGGGCAATTCACTCACCTATTGAATTGGTTTATTATGTGTAACAGTAACTCTTTGTGTGTCGTAATATGTTTAAAAAGCATCATGCCGAAAGGTGTAAAAAGATTGTACTTGCTGTGACCCTGTCTGACACTTAGCACTTGTTAAAACAAGAACTGGTCGCCTTGAAGTCAGTATGCTGAGCAAGGTATCTTACTGGGCTATCTTAGTGATTTTAGTTCAAACCAGTACAAGCAGTTACACACATGCATGAAACCAAGCACCTTGAGTAACTTCATTTTTGGTGAGTTAGCTCCCTTTGGCCATTTGTTTGTTATCTTATTTTCTGTTTTCAGGTTTGTTCTCTACATTTCTTACTGAACACCTGACATCAATCATGACTGAACACCCCAAACTTTTGCCATAGCCTTTGTCTCATAGGTACCGGTAGTTGTCTCACTTTGTTTGAAGACATGCATGTCGTACAGGGACATATACATATGGCGTATATGTAACTGGGCATGACGCAATGGAGAATTGTATTTATTTGGTATCATACAGATTGTTTCCTGCTTTAATTTTGCCTATTATTTATGAACATTAACTATATATATTAACAATATTAACCATGGGTATTGATATGTCAAAATCACAGTTTTCCTTTGAAAGGTTTTCACAATGTTGTGCTTATAACACTATGTGTGTGTAACTTGTTCAAGTTGTCTGGTGCGTTGCACAATCATAATATGCACAGTTGTCTGTTGCATGTGATTATCATAATTTGTGTGAATGCTAGTGAACACATACAATAATACCCATTCACCAGTCAAGTTAAAACTAGTTCTGAGCCGAAATATGATGGCTCGCATTGATGGAATTAGTCACTGATTATTGCTGCTAACCTCATTTCCTCTGAGGCCCACTCACTTCTGCCAGCAATGATGGAGTGCCTGGTTCCCTACGGAGTGGAAGACTTCCACTTGGTGGAGTAAAAAGACATCCACTACAAAAAAGATTCATCATTTGCATAATTTTTACAACACATTTATTTTTTTCAACACATTTATTTTTTTCATTTAGGGGAAATGTCATAATTTGTATTATTTGGCTTATACTGTACATAGTGTAGGTACCACACACATGCAGTTCACATTTATGAAGATCTCGTGAAGATCCGGGTTAGAATTGGTCTTCAGTAACCTATGCTTGTCAAAAGAGGTGACTAAAAGGATCGGGTCGTCAGGCTCGCTGACTTGATTTACACATGTAATTGTATCCCAACTGCGTAGATCAATGCTCATGCTGTTGATCACTGGATTGTCTGGTCCAGACTTCATTTAGCTGGAATATCGCTGAGTGCGGCATTAAACAACACAAAACAAACAAAAGCAGCGTACCAAATCACCAGCCACCCACTCTTTGGCGTCACAATACACCTGCCTTACTTGTTAACTGATAGCATCATGATATGATAGGAATCAAAGTACTCAATTTCAGCATTTTGAAATAGATTCTCCACTTGCCGTGTGATTACAGGTTGTAGTGTTTAGATCACATGACAAGTTAAAATATTCAAACTTTGTCTCACCTTGTTAATGATATACATGATAAGTATCTCAAGTGCAATACTGAGACAACTGTTTTCTGGTCACAAATGGATCAGCAATCATATGCTTTCATGACGTATTGTGATATTCTTTTTGTGATTTGTTATGTACTGTTGTTTGATTTCTTTTGATCATATTTTGGTTGTTAACCCTTTTGAAGATTTATGAAATATATTTACTAACTGTACAGCTGAGTTGATTTTGTGTCTGTACTAATGTTGTTTTATGTATGGAATTAATTAACATATCTTAACAATTGAGGATTTGTATCATGTCGTACTGCTGAAGTGTTGCTGTTGAGACAAGAGTACACCAGGGAGACAAAGATTTTGTGCTTGTTTTTTCAGCTGCGTATTTCAAAAGTTATCATCAATGTTTCACATGTTATTTTAATGTGTTCAATGTCAAGTATACATCAGCATCTTATGTTGTTTGGTCATGTTCATAGGAAGATGAATAAAATAATACTGATGGTGCTTGGTTGTGTTGACTATAGGTATGCTGGAAAGGGTTTTCTGTCAATTTTTTCTTCCATGAAAGGATAGATTCTGTATAGTTTGAATGCTCCAGGGAAGCCTCTCTTTTATTTCCTCAGCCTGCCAGAGTGTATGCTGAAACATGGGGCAGTATCACAGTAAAGAAATGTAGGGGAAGGGCTGTAGCAGCAAATGTTGTGGGGAAATGTTGGACAGGACTGTAGCAACCACTGCTGTAATGAAATGTTGGACAGGAATGTAGCAACCACTGCTTTAGTGTGGAAATGTAGAACAGGACTGTAGCAACCACTGCTGTAGTGAGGAAATGTTGAACAGGACTGTAGCAACCACTGCTGTAGTGAGGAAATGTAGAACAGGACTGTAGCAACCAC
>VKKT01000215.1:184538-194916 GCA_008038995.1 Haliotis laevigata
TGTATATCAACGACATGTCCTACAGCACATTGTGTTCTTACTTTATATCAACGACATGTCCTACTGTACATTGTGTTCTTACTGTATATCAACGATATGTCCTACTGTACATTGTGTTCTTACTGTATATGAACGACATGTCCTACTGTACATTGTTCTTACTGTATATCAACACATATCCTACTGTACATTGTTCTTACTGTATATCAACACATGTCCTACTGTACATTGTTCTTACTGTATATCAACGACATGTCCTACTGTACATTGTTCTTACTGTTTATCAACGATATGTCCTACTGTACATTGTTCTTACTGCATATCAACGATATGTCCTACTGTACATTGTGTTCTTACTGTATATCAACAGATGTCCTACTGTACATTGTTCTTACTGTATATCAACGCATGTCCTACTGTACATTGTTCTTTCTGTATATCAACGCATGTCCTATTGTACTTTCTGTTCTGTCGTATCTCCTATTCTGTTTAAAGCTGCTTTAATTTGTTTGTCGTTTTATGCCCACTCATACATATTCCAGCTACATGGCGGTGGTCTGTAAGTAATCGATATTGGACCACACAATACATTGATCAACTGTATGAGCATCTATCTATACAACTGGGATACGATGACATGTGTCAACCAAGTCAGCGAGCCTGACAACCCGAGTCAGGTACTCGCCTCTTACGACAAGCATCGGTTACTGAATATCAGTTCTAACCCGGATCTTCACGGGTATAAAGCTGTTTTTAAAATGGTCCGGTAATCATATTGAATCAAAAGTCTAAACGTATTTGTATTCCTTAAACATCTGGCTTGAGTATACTGTTTGCCCGGATTGCCATACGGAGGGCACTTAGTGACACGATGCTGGCCAATAGTTCTAGTGTAAACGCCCTGAGGTAATTACGATCCACAGCAAATATAGCACCACCTGTCCCTGTAGAAGCCACTAATTCTAAATAGTCCGACTGTACGGGTGTAGGATTAAGGCTTTAACTATGGGTATATTGCATTTGTATGATACTTGTTTTAATACGACGATGACTGACACTGATTGAGTGAGTGAGTATGGTTTTACGCCGCTTTTAGCAATATCACGGCTGGGGACAACAAAAATGGGCTTCACACACTGTACCCATGTAGGTAATCGAACTCTGGTCTTCAGCGTGACGAACGCACGTTTTAACCATAAGGCGATGACTGACATGGACATGGATGATATACACTACACGCCAAAAGAAGACTTACCGTTCTACCTTTATGAATTACAGAAAAACTATCAAAGATATGTTAGAAGGTTTTAGTTAATTGTTGGATAGGCATTCTAGAAGTTGGTGAGTCAAAAATGAAACAAACAACTATCAAGTTTATGGATGACAACTTCTTATTCATTGCATAGAGTGACGAATCAATGTAGATTCGTACATCGTTATCAACTTTATGGATGACAACTTCTAATTTATTGCATAGAGTGACGAATCAATGTAGATTCGTACATCGTTATCAAGTTTATGGATGACAACTTCTTATTCATTGCATAGAGTGACGAATCAATGTAGATTCTAGATTCTTACATCGTTATCAAGCTAAAAGTGAATACAACTTGATCTAGTTTGACAAATTTGAAATCCTATCAACCAGGACTTCACAAAAAGAAACCTTTTGGAAGCCATCGAAATCCACCGCCACAAACCACAAGAGAGACCAAGGATACTACATACCATCGGCCTATGTGTAAAATTAGTGAAAACAAGTAGAACGTGTCTTTGGTATTGTGAAAAGGTGTTTAGGAACATCTAAATTTATCTTTGTTAACATTTTGCTTGCAAAGTAACATTTTTCCACTTTCTGGGTACACATAGCAATATCAATCGCCAAAACGCAGCAATATTCAAGCAGTATTTGCATCCATTTCACATGTGGAATGATTCTACTGGGTATGAAGAGGGCCTAGAATACATGATATGATACACAAGTACGAGAAATATGTCACGACTAGCAGCTGAAGGGCCATCGGAATGGTGCAGATGGGGTCGACGTACAATGATGTTGCCAACGCCCTAGGATGCCACCATATCACGATTATAGACTTATCCAGGGCTTCAGTCAGACTGGGGTCACCGTAGACAGGTCAAGAAGTGGACATCCACGCATCACAACGCCAGTTGAAGACAGGTACCTCCGTCGCTAAGGCAGGAGGGTAACGCTTCCTTTAGCGTTTAGTGTATTATCGCTATAGTGTTTCCTTTCAACCGTTGAATCACAGCGTGGAAGCTGTATGTGGAAGAAAGGCCTAGAGTGAAGGAGGCCTTCGCGTTCACTAGCATGATGAAACCCAGGAGCAAAGGCATGGTGCTGGCAAACCTACCAATATGATCAGGACAGTACTTCCACCCAAGATTACATGTTTCTCACGCAGCCAAGTGAACCAACAGTAGGCATCTAAACAAACAACTATTGAGAAATAAATCAAACATTGAGAAGAGAAACTACTCTAAAGAGAAAGAGAGAACTACTCGAAGATCACATTGTGCAAATTTGAACATTTTCTATACACCTTTTCTTTATTCATTCAAGCCAAAGGCCACAGGCCCATAGGACTTACACTGACCACATATACACATTTTGTTACACCTTAATATATAAACGATAAATACATTTCACAAGGCAGTACTATAGTAATACACAATGCCTGATAATAACATTTTTGACGTACCGATGGGTAAAGTCTAAATGCTAGAAATACATAGGACGTACACTGACCACATATACGCATTTTGTTACATCTCAATATATACACGATAAACAAATGTCACAAGGTAGAACTACATGTATAGTAATACACAATGCATGATGYTAACATAACTGGTGTACCGATGGGTAAAGTGTAAATGCTAGAAATACATAGGACGTACATTAACCGCACATACACATTTTGTTATACCTCAATATATACACGATAAACAAATGTCACAAGGTAGTACTATAGTAATACACAATGCATGATGCTAACATAACTGGTGTACCGATGGGTAAAGTGTAAATGCTAGAAATAAATACTTAATTACATTTAACAATGTTTGAGGACATGTGGAACTGATAAGATGAACAAATGCTGCAACAGAAGGATGTTCATGGTATGCAGGTTGAATATATGATTTTCGTAGATTTGAAACGGCTTTGAATACGAGTAAGAAATGAAATTCATCTTCAACTACACCTATTCCGTGGCGGGTACAGTGTGTACATAATCTGCTTTCCTCATCTATTCCGATTCTTCGTCCAAGTTCAATCCTTAAGTTGCGGCATCCGCATCTAAATCTTGATAAAGCTTGACGGTATATTCTTAAGTTGATATGAGTTAGATATTGTTCGACATTCAAAACAGACTTGTACTTAGAATATGAAGATAGTTTAGAGCTGTTTTTAATGTCTGCTTGCCATTGTTGAATATCTATGTCGATGATGTTGATGTTGTTCTTTTTCTGATAGAAAGAGTGTTCTGTCTTTTATTTAATATATATATGTCCACTTATGATCAGCGACCACGTTCGTTGGGAGTTTAGGTCTTGTCATAGTGGTAAATAGCGTTGTAAAAAATGTAATATTCAAATTCCCCAAAATCTTTGCTGGGAGTTAGTGTGGACACATTAAACATTCTCTGATTTTGGACTGAAGAAAACCACCATCATTGTACTGACTGTATTCTTCCATGTGTGTAAAATGTCCATGCATAGTTACTAATAGCCCCATATATCGTCCAAAATCAAAGCCAAATATTTTGCCTTAGAACTGTGCTTGGCATGGTTTAAACAAAACAATATTATGATTGACTGATACATTGTTTTTTGAGTGAGTGAGTGAGTTTAGCTTTGCTCCACACTCAGCAATATTCCAGCAATATGTAAATAATAGAGTTTGGACCAGACAATCCAGTGATCAAAAGCATGAGCATCGATCTACGCAGTTGGGATACGATGACATGTTTCAAGCAAGTCAGTGAGCCTAACCAGACAGGCTTCAAGTCATACTCAGGATCGACATTGTCGATGGGCAAGCCATCTGACTGAGGGCAGATCTGTTGATAGCAACATTCTGGACTTATATGTATGGATAGATGTACTGACTGGACCTATAACGCTCATTAAGCAAGGCAAACACGTGAACAACAGAGGAGTACTCTCCATTTTTGTAGTTTTCAAGACTAACTCCCTGTACCACATCTTTTTTAATTGTGTTATAATACTTTATACTCCCTATGTTTGGGACTGGCGAATCATAGCTGAGACACAATTAAGAGACTAAGGTAATAAAGCGACCTACTACTAAGCTATGTGTAATGATTTCATCACATAAGGAATTGAGATCTAATAATATTTGTAATTTCAGTCCATTGACCAATTGCATGTCGAAAAGCATGTCCAAATCCACTGATCCAAACAATATTAATCGTTGCATCACAGTTTTGTATTTACATTAATATGATGACGTAAAATATATCAATACTACCTTTTCATTCAGATTTTATTTAAATGACCATTCAAAGGTTTATGGACCTTCATGTCAGCGGTTGCATGCAACGGACCGAATTGTTTGAAACAGCATATACCTGGTTCCAATGCTTAACTATGGCATAAAGTAAACATAATGAAATTCATTTCATTTTGCAATCCGATCTAATCAAACATCCAGAACAATGCCCTGTTAAATTTCAGTTTTTGTCACTTCCAACTGGTTTTAAAAAGATCAATAATGATGTGTGTTTATAAGAAGTATGTCATCATATTAACACACTCATGACATGATGACATCATGTAGGATTTAAAGTGACCTTTCCGCTTCGACGTCATAATTTTTGTCTCGGCACTTTCGCTCCCGGTCAGTGTATGTAATTATTGGTGATTGTTATAAATGCGTAGGCTTAGATGTTCTTCATATATATTTGAAAATGAAGGAAATTAGTTCATCGTCTCACTTCAAAATATCAGTCACACTCCATTTTGCAACGAAAATCAGTCACACTCCATTTTGGATTTTTTCAAGAGCCTCAAGACAGCCCATAAAGGCACTACTGATCATTATCTGGAGACAATAATGAGTCTGTGAACAGTCGTTTGTCAGAGGTTTGTTTTCCTTTTTATATGAATCAAACAGTTACACTACAAATCTTCACGTATGTTAAAACTCTTTGGCGCGAATCAGTTGCAGTCTGGGTCATGAAAGGCACGTGAATCTCCTAACACGACCGTTCTGGTGATCCAAGGCATGTTTATTGCAAACTCCTCACACTGTGAGTGAATCAGTTCAAGTAAGTGACGATCACTACAAAATATTTATGGCCTGTTTTTTGGGCGTGTGGTGAGTCTACTTCTAAACGGTGTTTTGACACTGTGGGTGAGAACAATTCACGCAGTCAGCGACACCTTCACGTCACTGTGTGGACTTTCACACTTAAAGGGCGTTGTACAAAATGTCGTATTGCGACGTAAACTCGAAGCAAATTGAGTGGAAGACGCATGAATAATTAAAACACATGCAGGAAAGAAATATACTTGTTCCTGTCTAACATTCATGGTATTATCGGAAATGTTTAATGAATGTAGCACATCGAATCTGATGTTTATATGTATATGTTCATAATTAAATTATAGAGTCTAACGTTTTATGTTGTCTGACGTGCGCTGAATGACAGTTCAGAAGGGTAAGAACATGATTAAAAACCGGGTATTATGTTATTGTTGATTTGTGGTTAAAAATATCTTATGCGACATTTATACACTTCGTATCGACACGTTCGTGAGCACTGATGTAAACTCAGAATGCTTAGCGTTTCTGTTATAGTATACAATGTGTTCTTAACCAGACGGAATATATGCTATGTAGTCCTGTTGCTGGTTACGTCAACTGTTGATCATTGACTTAAAGGTGACGGCATTTTGTGTTGTTAGTTGTTAAACTCTCTACACGGAGCAGTGACCCAGCTTTATAACGGTAGCATTGAAATATGATACAAAAAAGTTAAAAAACGAAAATCATAATCCGTTAGGTATCAAAACGCAATTACATTTGAATCCAGAATCACAGGGGCTCGTAACGCTAAAAGCTGCCATCAAAGTATATACTGTCACTGACGGGGTCAAGGTCGTCAATGGCGTCAACGTCGTCAATTTTTCGAACTTCCGAAGGCCCTAGCTCCCAAAGTACTGCTTCGAGTTTTGTGCTGTATGTCTCATTTTTAGGTAAATCTATTGGCTTGACATGTGTGTAACTTTAAATGGGATAAATACAGTGAGTATTGTTCAATTCGCCCTGAAACGAACCTGGTGTGTTTCATATAGTACTAAGACCCGTCAGTGACAGTACATGTATATACATTGATGGCAGCTTTTAGCGTTACAAGTCCCTGTGTCCAGAATCAAAGATTCCAACAACTACCAGTGTACGTAAAACATGAAACTCAAATACAGCGGGTTTATAACATCAGTCTGACATTTGCAAACAACAGTGAATTGTGTTTGGTTGTGGCATCCTATAGTACAGGGCATGTAAGTCTCTCGAGGCGTTACACCCGGTACTAAGCTGGCTCCCGGCTCCCTTAGTGCGCGCCAACTTGCGATATGGGAGACGGGCCCAACTTACTTCCGGTACCAGATTTCCGGTGACAAGCGTATAATCAAGAACAACCAGTTCTGGTTCCAAATAGCGCGACCGCCAAATTTGACTTTACTAGACCGGACCAAGTGTACGTTGTGTGTCACCGGGAGTACTAAGGTCTCGCGAAGTGCCGTGAATGCTTGTATATTGAATTCATAAAAAAAACCACAATGTGTTTTCAATCTGGGTTTTTTTCGTGCAATGACAATCCATTTTGAAAGTGCTGTGTGTTGCTTTCATTACAAACGCAACGTGTTTTCAACACATTATTGTGTGTACGTGACATTCAACAGTGAATGTTTCTATGGTGCTCTCATAACAACCGGTATGTGTTTTAAATACAGCATTGCTGTGTACATGTCATTCAACAGTGAATGATTTGTAAGTTGCCTTCAGAAAGAAATTATTTATAAGGAAATTACATTTGTTGCGAAATGAGTTCACGTTTCTCGTTAAACGCCAATCAGTATAGTGTATAATAATTACAAGTAATGAATTCCACAGTGCCAACGTTCACTCTTACTTTCAGGCCAGTTACAGTCAAATATGCCAGGTGTTTTGAGGACAAGGAAGCAATTAATCATTGACAAGAGACGCGGCAGATAGGCCATGTCTTGTATTGGCCTTCAGACGGGGTCGGTTGTTATGTATATTTCTATGCTGCAGCTATCAAAATTATAACTCGCTCACGTATTTATGATTTACGACTAAAATAATGATTTTGCAAATGAAGCTTTACGAACATCTCGTGTTAATCTTATAGAACATGAGTCGTTTTGTCAACTGGTTCCCTCAGCGAGAATAATTATTCGATGTCGCACGGAAGTTTATTAAAGGAGCTCCACAAGGGGATGCTCGCAATGGCGCAGAGTGTGTGATTAAAGCACCATCTCGCCATACCAGAAAATATGGGTCAGAAATATAAATACCGCCGGGCTTTCTTTCGCTAACGACTGTTTTTCAACTCCATCTTTGAAACGTTTCTTTCTGGTACAGAGGCGTATGGCTTATAAACTGGACTGGATTGTGAATTGTAGATTGTGAGTTGTAAGAAACATTTATATCAACGAAAAAGCGGTTTATATGTAGTTTCAGTTGAGTTACTATTGCTAGTGTTTGCTTTAGATACTGTTAACACGAATATTATTTTAAAACCTGACGAAATGGTAATAGTATCGTCATTGTGCTTACTCGGACAACATAAAGAATTTTGTAGTGATGTCATCGTGATTATTCAGATAATATAAGGATGTTTGGAGTGATATGTTCATGATGACTCGGACGATATAAGGAATAGTGTAATGATGTCATCATGATTACTCAGACAATGTAAGAAATAGCATAGTTATTACTCGGATAGCTCAGAGAGAAAGCGTAACACTGAGTGAGAGGACAGACACATAACTGTTCACAGATACTGAATGTGTGATATATTTTGGGAAAGTGATTTCAGAGAATGTGTCAGGGAAAGCGTTGTAGAAGAGAGAGTATCGTCATTTCCAAGCAAACAACACTTCAAACTAATATTGTTAAATTCCTCTATGCGAGGGGGTGGGTGGAGAAAACATCATTTAGATGTCAATAGCCAGCTCTCCCATTTGCCAAACATAGCACCACAACCGCTATAAAATGGTTTGACCAGCATGACACCAGAGCCTTCCCGAATGGAACACGCGTGGGACATTATAGGAACACGTTTGAACTTGGCAAGGCGCTGCTTGAAGAATGGAAAGACTCTCTCAAATGACCACTCGTTTAGTGTATGAATCTTTGACGAATCGTTGCAATATAACGCGTTACCGATCTGAAAATGGTTAAAACTGAAAATTCCCATTTTACTGCCATTCCGGTTGAAATCTGTAATTTTTCAACGTGTGTGTGCGCTTGGATACGCGTTCGTACGCGTATCTGTGCGTATTTGACAGGTAATATATACGATATTTGTTTGGTGTTTAACGTCGCACTCAACCATTTTCCAGCTATATGGCGGCGGTCTGTAAATAATCAAGTCTGGACCAAACAATCCAGTGATCAACAGCATGAGCATCGATCTATGCAATTGGGACACGATGGCATGTGTCAACCAAGTCAGCGAGCCTGACACCCGATCCCGTTAGTCGCCTCTTACGACAAGCATGGGTTACTGAAGACTAGTTCTAGCCCGGAACTTCACGGGTCATTCGGTAGTGATTCACGAACACATGGTCGTGATGTAGTCGGGATCGTTGGATGGGTTTAGGATGGGTCGAAAATGTATTGGTGAAATAAGATTTTGATTTTGCACTTTAAGAGTCTAAAACGTAATTGTTGTTTCCGTGTAGTTTCAACATTGTAAACTTATGCTGACATACTGACTGACTGAGTTTAGTTTTACACCACATTTAGTAATATTCCAGCAATATCACGGCGGGGGCACATCAGAAATGGGCTTCACACATTGTGCCCATGTGGGGAATCGAACCCGGGTCTTCGGCGTGACGAGCCAACGCTTTAACCACTAGGCTACCCCACCGCCCCGCTGGCATACTGTTTAACGTAATATCTTCGACTTAGGCTCTGTCTTCGTCGAAAGTTCAGATTTCAGTTCTTACTGAGGTTATAATCAATAATACAGCCAATTTCTTTTATTAGTATTTTAACTTTGGAAACAATTAGTTCCAGACATTGGGATCTCGTCTTTTAAAGATGTCTTCTCCAAACGATATAATTCTCATTTAGAAGTGGAGGCATGTAATTTGATGAAATGTAGTGAAATTCGATTAGAGACAGTAATCCATACAAATGCATGATACAGATGGTCGTATCTGAACGTTCTGAAAAAAAACCCAGTTTGTGTCGGCGTATATATGACCCGCGCCTACTAAAAGGTATTTTTTTAAGATGATTTTTGCTGGAATATGTAGCCATTGTGGAGGCAATAGTAACAGTAATAGTAGTCTTACTGTTATAAATAATATTGGTATTCTTAGTAGTTATTATTAGCAGAATTCGTAATTTTCGTATCTGTTATTATTATATTTTACATGTTAAAACAAAATGAAGAAGAGAGAGATTTCGTGGTCCAGGGCCCCGTTCCTCAAAGCGATCGTAGCGCTAAGGTGATCGTAACTCCCATNCTTTAACATAGACTTATGACTGTCGTAGCGCTACGATCGCTTTGAGGAACGGGGCCCTGGTCACATTGGCTAGGCTCATCATTACCATCATCTCTGGTACCGTTGCTCCCTCTACACGAAGCCCAGACAACCAATGGGACTTCTCCCTCGGGACAAACCACCAACAACTTTCGGAGAATATGGAGACAACCCAAGACTACAGCTGTCTGCATTACAAGTGTCAGAAGAGCTCAGCTGAGCTGAGACCGTATTCCAAAGAATTCTATGGTTGTCATTTCCCATACCCATATTCCAAAGAAGTTCGTCGCTTTCACTTTCCAAGCCCAAACATCATGCTAATGTGTTTCTGGAAAAAGACTCGACAATTAGAATCTGTTTTTAGTGTGGAGTCGCCTTTGGCAATAAGTTCAGGGTCCTTCATGTGAAAGAAGTGGGTAAGAGGTGTCGGGATCTGTTCTGAGGAGTTCCCGGTTGATAACTTTCCTCTTTGTTAAACGAAAACCTAAAGGGATTTAATGACAAACAAAATAACAAATGACTTTACTGACGGACTGACTGAGTTTGGTTTTACGCCGCTTTTAGCAATATTCCAGCAACATCA
>VKKT01000215.1:267539-277720 GCA_008038995.1 Haliotis laevigata
TCGCCTTTTGTGGCAAGCATGGGTTGCTGAAGACCTATTCTACCCCGGATCTTCACGGGTACATTCTGTCAGCATTTTCCACAGAAGCCCCATGGACAATATGGATGAGAATTGGTTCCTAGCATCTATTGCTGGACACACAAGGAAACCAAATGGATTAAGTGATTCTGACTGGTTAATTGTGTCTAATTTTACCCTGATTGCATGTTTTGTTAACGATCAATAACTGGATTGTTGGTTGAGACTCCATTATTCAAAAGCTGCTGTCACGTAGTTGGAACACTGCTGAGTGTGGCAATAAAAACCATACACACACAGTGGCATGCAAGACTGGGATGATCAGGGGAGAGCATCATGACTGACAACACCTCTGCAGCCAGATCATAGAAAGGTTATTCACCCATCTTCACTAACTGAAGAAACATAATCATCTGCTCACAAAACCACAGTTGCCTTTCATTAATACATGTGTCCAACATATGAATCAATCTCTACATGGTGCCACAAGCTGACTTGAAAGAAATTAAGTTCAATGTAATCCTATCAACGAACTTCTTTGCAACTATCTGACGCAAGAAATCAATGTAATCACAAACAAGCATGCTGACATAAAGGATCTACGGATAGGTGAAGCATGATGACTCAATGATAAGCTAGTCAGTCAGGCTACGGATGCCAAATTTTCAATTACATCAACAAAGATATAGCCAGCATATTGTGACCGGGTTGGCACCCATTTCTCACACACTGTCTACAGTTATTTTTTAGGTATAGGCATCAAGCTTTTTCAATAACACCCCGAGAGCAATAATATACTTCCCATCAAAAGTTTAGACTCACTAGTGTAAATATAACATTGGAAAGATTATTGTCATGAGTTCAATAAATGATAAAAATCAGTGAAAATTGGCAAAATTTTAACAAAACTTTACACCAGAAGGCAGCTGTTCACATGCACGATATTTGCACATGCTTTTCAGCAATTTGATGCATGATCCTTGTGCAATTCATCTGCATAAGGTTTGCAGCTGGTTCGCCTAAGTTAGTGGAGAAATCAATCTTTGATGTAACCACATGTATATACATAACATATAGTGAGTATTTTAAGTGGGTCTAAACTTTTGATGGGACGTATATATAAGATTTTGCACAACTTATCCACTCACTGGACTGTAATATAAAATACAGAGAGCATGATGAAATTAGGTTCAAGACTGTTTTGGACTACTTTAAAACTGTTTTATGGTGTCTTAGCATTAGGGGAGAGAAAGACCAAAGTGATAAGGGTTGAGGATATTCTCCACTTTGGTCAAACCATCAAGTCTGAGTAGAGGGCGGCTGAATAATCATCGTCAGGTTGAACGTGAATTACCAGATCCTGGCAACGCCAAGGGATTCAACTGAATACAACAAATTACAGGTCCTCAGATCGCTTCACTCATGTGTTGTGCCAGTGAAGGGGGAAGTCAAAAGAACTGATCAAAGCATACAACAATATCTAAAATCTGAAAGGTTTTTTCATTGTCTGTTTTTAGCTTGTTGAGTGATGTGTAAATTATATCAAGTTTAAGTCATACCTGATCTGTTTCGTAAAACGGATCCTTGAACTCAGCTGGTATGGAATCCCGATATGCCTTATGTAAAATCCATGACAGTGAAGCTCTCAGCTTGGCCTGCAAACAAATATGTATGAATAAATATACATGAAACATTTTCCATCCTCTGAACAATAACACGTCTTCTTTCACAAAATGTTTGAATAAAATTGCCAAACATTTGCTTCAAACATAATTTCATGTAAAGCTGTACTTTCCATTGGGGTATAAAGCTGTCTCATCCTATTCATATATACCGGTACACGTAAGATTGTCAGACATATGTGAAACCTGACCAGATCTGTGTTCAGCAACCCATACTTGTCGTAATAGGCAACTAAAAGGGTTGGGTGATCAGCCTCACTGACTTGGTTGATACATGTGATCATATCCCAATTTCATATTTGAAACAATGCAGGAATAAAATATGAATCAATACAAGTAAGTATGTAGTATGTCTTGTAGGAATCATGACATAGCTAATTGTTACCCTGTATTTCTGTGTCAAAACCAATGGTGTATTCATTGAGTCTCAAAAAACTATTAGAAGTATAGGTACTGAAGATGCAAACTTTATAAAGGAAATCCTCTGTATCTAAGGGCAGTCACACAAATATCACATTGTGGTATGATTCATTTGCCATATCGGTACACCCTGACATACAAACAGTCATGCTTCTATTCACCGTCATAGCGTCATTGGCAAAATTGATATTTCAAGGTAATACAAATTCACCAAGATCAATATGTTAAATTCGCCAGCATATCATTAATCATTACAACATATCATTACAAAACGAATGGAGGGCAGTGCTAGATGCAAGCTATAACAACAGACAACGCATCCCATAGTGATCCCCGACTATGTCACGGTGACGTCTCATGAAGTCAATAAACGAGCAGTAGGTGCAGGCCAGACAACATGGCTTCACATCAACCGTTAAACACATAACACATATTGATCACTGTTTTGAGACATCAGTGCACAGGTTGATGGCAAGTACTTGGAACCATTCACAACAGATGTTTTCTATACATGCAAACATAATCATTTCAAGTTTGGAATGTTAGAATACTTCAATAACAACCTGCAGAACAGACATCACTCTTGACATTTTGCGGTGAAAGTGTAGCACTTTTAGAAATGAAAAGGGTATCCTCAATGCTTTTGTTGCCTAATTTTCATTAAATTTTAATTTAAGGACAATAAGAATTGATTTCCTTGAATTTGAACACTGGGTATCAAAGGCTTTCTAGTTCATTTGCTCCAAATATAGATCATATACCACTTTTGTGCCGTTTCTAATTAAATCAGAATTGAAACGAAATCTAAATATCAACAAACCCATGATGGCAATAGGCACCAAATTTCCTTCTCACAATATTTTGAAGTGACTTGTTCATATTAATTCCTTGCTATGTAGTTTTAGTTTACCACTGTTCTACAAATAGCCTGGCATTTCTACACCACTGTGTGGGTGTGTAAACAGGAACACCCTACGTCCTCCCATGTCTCTTGACACAATTGTTTCTAACACAACACTCATCAGATCAGTCACACACAGGGTGTGGTTGGGTGAGACAGAGTTAAATAGATTGTTATATATATCTATCTGTGGCAGGTATTGCTAGCCAGGAGCCTATAGACAATAATGCACACTGAAGCATCTGTAACTGACTAATGATTTCATCCCTTTAGAGGATTGGCTCAAGCATGAAATACATGTTTAGGCCACATTTAACAGAAGGAAAATTATAATTAAAATATTAATTTGAAGAAGTTTCTAAAGATTGTACATTAAAAGTGATTGTTAGTTGGTTGAAACAGAAAAAAAACATGACATGAAAATAAAGTTGTTAAGCTGTTTTAAAGACAGACTTGTCAGAATAAAACATCATGTTTGTGGACATTTTGAGTCACGGACCTGTAAATTTGGCCAGGCTGCAGCTTTGTATTGTCATACATGTATTTCACTTGTTTAGAACGACCACTTCAAATTTCTACTTTCTTACAGACCTGTTTGAATCGATATGGTTGACATTGTAGAAATGAAATTTTCAAGTAAGTCTTTGTCAGTAAATAATCTCCACATATTATTTTAACTGTGCTTTGCTTTGGTTACAAAGTAGTAACAGTTTTAATATGGATAAATCTATAAACACAGTCATCCTACCTCTGAAACAATAACATCTTTAACACCTTCCTGCTCATGCCTTGCATCAATGTCACTGTAGCTGTAGTCGCTCATATCTAGTGAGTCTTTGAACTCCTCCGTATAGCCCTGCCTGGTACAAGGATCTGTCTGATCACACAGGGAGTCTACGTAGATAGACTCGTTATCATCATAAGCTTCATTGGCTGAAAACATGTTAATGTCCACTGAGTCAAAGGAGCAGCTGATCCCTTCCCGCTGGTACCTTTGTGGAGTGATAACACTGTCATCCACCACAAACCTCAGCACCATGTCCCCATCCACCAACTCATCACCATCATCGCCAGTTTCTGAGATGTTCAGGAAACTTGTCTCCGTGGCTTGACTTGATACACTGTCGCTGTCAGAGTCAAAGCGAAATCCTTCAAGATCAAGATGACCATCTTCATTACCTGAAGTCGAGAATTTGTGTTCAGTCTTACAATCTCTTTGATCAGTGTCACAGTTTTGTGTGTGTTGGGTCACTGCATCAACAGAGGTGACAAAATCCAGTCCTCCAGTAAGAAGGTCATCATTTTCAGGTCCAACATCTGTGCTAAGAATTCCACCCTCAGTCCACTCAGGGCTGGAGTTTGTGTCAAGTCCATCTATGTTATCAAGATGTTGGGGTGAGCAGAGTCCTGAAGAAACATGATGATTGTCTTCTTCACCTGTTATAACATCTTTCTGGTTAGTTGCACTAAAGTCATTGGCTTCAGTTTCATCTGTTTGTTTCTGCCAGGCCATTTCAAACATGGAAGTGACATGATGCAAATCTTCCAACAGAGCAGAACCACCTTCATCAGCTGGGACATGTTCCTTGTGAACAGATTGTACCCTTCTTTTCCTATTTAAACTTGTGTCCTTATGCTGTGACTTCCATTTTTCTTGAGTCATCTTATTAACACTGGGGACAAAGCGCAGGCCTCCAAAAAGTGAATGACCACATGTATCTACCATGGTAGCCAAATTGTTGAAAGTTCCTTCATCTCTGTCCCCATGAAGGTCCAAGTCTTTATCCCTCATCTGTTTCTGACCAGTCAATTTATTCATGGAAGTGACAAAGTTTCCTCTAGCAAATACATACCCAGTTTCTTTAACATTAGGGGCAGTGTGAACAGCACCTACTTGTCTATCCACATGGAAGATGGCATCCTTGTCCTCACTTAACTGTTTCTGTTTTGTCATTTTGCCAACAGAAGAGACAAAGTGCAACCTACCCATTCCTGGACAGCCGCTTTCACCTGTGGCAGTTCTGTTGACAGTGTCTTTACTAGTTTTCCTCCTACCCAATCCGATGTCCCTTTTCAGCACATTTCGTCTTTGATGCGTCCTCTTTGTAAAGGGAGTGACAAACTGCACCCCTCCCATAACTGAATCCGTTCCGTCTTCATTGGCAGGGCCCTCTTTACTAACAGTGGCTAAACTTTTGTCAGCATAAAAGCAGATGCCCACATCATGTGGTGTCCATTTCTTCTGAGCCATGGCATCAAAAGACAGGTCTCTTCCAAGTGTGTCACCAGGAACAGCTGTTTCACCATCTTTCCATCCACTGATACTAGTGTCTTCATCGTTATTTATCTGTTTCTGGCGAGCAAGTCTATTCCTACTGGAGACAAATCGCATTCTTGTCAGGAGGGGAAGACCACCTTCTACACGCATCAAAGTGAGTGGATTAGCTCTGTCACAACATGTCCACTGACCGGTTCTGATGTCAGTCATGTGAGACTTATGTAGAACATCCCCAGCCTTTGGATTTACGTTGATATTCTCATCTTCATTGTCTTCATCATCTTCTTTCACCTGATACAAATCATGAAACCTAACCCGCTTGTGAACAGTGTTCTTTCCCTTAAACATATTTCCAGTTCTATCACAATTCCTAGCTCCAACTTCTGAATAATCATCTCCAAAATGTTTCAGAATAGGTTTCCTTGTGTTCTTAAACCCACGTCTCTGTCTTCTGTTGAAATCATAGTTTTGTGGATCTGAACCAAGTGTAACATCTTTCCTATGCATGTACCCAACAATTTGTTTTTTCGTTTTGGGTCTACTGTTCCCACTTAAATACCTTCCAGAACAGTTATCAAGTGATTTAGTTCTTTGTGTCTGACTTTTCCCTCCACTCTGCTTGTTATTCAACCCAGTTGTGCAAAATGCTTGTTTGCCCTTGGACTGGTCCTTGTCAGTTGATTGTTCCATGTTTGACTGATGAATCTGATCATGTTTTGACTGTGTTTCGCCTACCTGCTGCTTCTTGTCACCATCAGTCATACCTTTGGGTGACTTCATGTCATGCTGCCCATTATTCTTGTTTACTGAAGGATCATTGTCAGATACACACTTCTTCTTTGAGGCAGTCTTGGTAGCAGGCTGTGTCTTGTCTGAGGCACTTTTAATGACTGGATGTTTCTTGTCTGAGTCAACTGTGTTAACACGAATTTTCTTCTCTGAGGCAGAACTATCAACTGGATATTTCTTGTTTGAGGCAGTTTTGTCAACACAATGTTTCTCATCTGATGAAGTCTTAACCACTGCTTTTTTCTTGTCGGAAGCCGTCTGGTTAATATGATCTTTCTTGTCTGATGTTACCTTGGCAATATGTTGTCTCTTGTGTGGTGAAGTGGTGGTAATCATCTGCTTCTTGTCAGATGGAGTCTTAGCAGCTGAATGTTTCTTGTACGATGCAGTGGTGTCAACTGGTAGTTTCTTGTCAGATGGTGTCTTAATAACAGGATGTTTCTCATCTTTCAACTTGAAATTTTCTACATGCTTCAAACTTTCCAAATTATTCTTTCCTCTGGAATGCTTGTCAGATTCAGACTTGCTTCCCACCTGATTGTTGTCTAATTCAGAATTGCTTCCTTTCTGATCCTTGTATGAATCAGACTTGCCTCCTGTCTGATCCTTGTATGACTTTTCATCTGACTGATTGTTGTCAGATTCAGACTTTCCAACTGAATCATTCTTGTATGAATCCGATTTACTTACATTCTGACTGCTGTCTGTCTCAGATTTGCTTACTGCCTGGTTGTCATTTGATTCAGATTTGCCAATAGACTGTAGGAACTTCAAGATAGCCTTGCCAACAGATTCATTATCATCCACCTCATTGTTGCCATCAGACTCCTTATTATTGTCATCAGTCCTGTCTGTGCATTGTTCAGTCTTGTCTGCTGATGGTTCATCGCTCAACTCTATCTTTCCTTCAAATAGCTTCTTTCCGTCAAGTACTTCAGCTGTACTGACCTCATCTTTTTCTCGATCTGGAGAATTTCCCATGATTTGTAATACAGTATAGATGCAGCCTGCACTGTGCAGGTGCCCCTTCGGAAGGAAGAGCAAAACTTCCAATTATGACGAGACACAATATTTCAACAGTATTACATCTAGTAACGGCAATTTGAAATGTTGTTTTGCAGTATCACAGTTCTGCTGAAGATGTTGAACAAGGCCACATCTAACAAAATGTCACTCCAGAAGATTTCAAAATATACCTGCCCATGAAAACCACTTCAGGATCACCTTAACATCACGAAACTGAGAATCCAATGTTCTTGTCCAAAGAGTGAATGTTTCGAAAGGTTTAGAATTCCACCATCACACCTTGTTGATAGTCATCAAAAGAAATCCATCACAGGTTGATGTGTTTTCTCCTGGCAACATGATAATTATTAAGGACTCGTGACTATGGCATCCATGAACATAAATTATTGTGACTGCATCCAACTGACTGACACAATATATGGGAGGCTAGCTTTCTCACCTGATCAATGTATTTAGGTGCTACACTCATGCAACAGGTGGCCAGAGCTTTGTTGATTTTCAATAACATTTCACTCGAGTCCTTTACTTCAAATGCTGACAGAGGGATATTGTGAACTACTTCAAATTACCAATAATCAATGATTTAGTCATACAAACTGGAAAGGGTTAAAAGGCTTTGTAAAACTGACAGTAACAAATTATGTCTGTGTTACCATACAGAAGACATCCTGTTCAGGTAGGTCAAGCTTCAGAAACATTTAACCATATTAACCATTTTAAATATAACATTTGGAGAGTAACAGTGTTAGACTAGAGCCTTCACAAAATGATGTGTTGGTACAATGGTGTCAACAAAACAATAGTAAATAGTATAATGGTAGAACCAGTGACACATGGCCTCATGTAACACAAACAAGCCAGCATCAAAACAACTCCAACTTTATCACTGTTTTCAATCATCTTACTATGAGACAAAGAAGTATGAAGGTACTATGACAAAGTTTAAATTTTTCCTTAATTTGTTTCCTTTTTAAGTTTTCTTTTACACAAATGATTAATATCTTTATGCATTAATCAAAAGGGCACAGCCAACACAAAGAACACATGTATGACATCAGGATTGTGTGGGGTGGGCAGTTTCGGCAGTGCAACTGATAATTCTATGGACAGTAAATACTAATAAAAAAATTCGGCAAAAAATGTGAAAGCCATGTGGCCATTAAAAGTACATTCTTTACAACTCCTAATTTGATATTTAACTCGAATGTTGAAGAACCATGCTGGGAAAAGCATTGTATATCATATCCTAGAGTAACTTGCCAACATCCGGGTTCCAGGATCTCAGTACTTTGGAGTTCTTCAGCTTCACTGGTGTGTGTGCAAATGTAATGAGAGCATATTGATTGATGTGGCAAAATTCTACTGCGGCAAATAGTAAACAAGTCTTACAAATGTGATGGGAAAGATGAACATTTGTCTTGTAACAGTACATAAGTAAATTATAAATATGACCTTATACGTTAATCACAAGTCATGCATACTCTGTGTTCTTTTTCTAAAATCAACGTATCAATGTGACACTGTTACAAACATGCTTTAAATTTAGATGTCAGGTGAAAGGACAGCATCAGACTCACAATAATAAAGGACTCCTATTTTGCTAATCATTCCGCTGTAGTGTGTGTCAGACAAGGCAGACTGAGGTTCTGTCTACTGTTAAATTGAAAGTATTCAGTGCTGTAGGTGCTCATAAATATATCTGCGGTCATCAGAAAACAATAAAGGAAGAAAAGCCGAGGCTGAGGAAAAAAGAATGTCATTTACTATGTCACATCATGCCATAATGTGTGATTAATTCATTGATAATCACTCACCTCTCCGATATTAATGAGGCTAAAATAGATCTGAAACACCTATCTCAGCCAGATAATCTATTAGGGTAAAGGCTACTTTAGAAACAGAACCATACTGCTTTAATCGGGTTTATGGACTAGCACATCCATCATTATTAGGCACCATAGTCACGGTTACCAGCTATTTGGGGAAAATACTGCCATGATACATGGTGAACTGAACAGAGCAGGGCGGAAACAGGATAAAAACTTCTTGACAAGTACAAGATGAATATGCAATGTTTAAATGAATCGTAAATGTCAAGGGCCTTTGTCGTCACCCTGAGGTCCCTCGATTCAAATCCCACTGAATCAAGGACACAGGACCCTCTTTAATTTCTAACAGCAGCTTATGCTTGTTGGATCTTTTTAAAACAAAAACTAAAACTAAAATGTGCATCTTCCGTTCAAGCACCTCTTAGTCTTATATAATATGTACATCACAGGTTCCTTGTGAAGAATTATATCTGCTTCTTTGCAAATAACTTGCACAACACGTAACAACCGAAAGGGGTTCCCTTAACCTTGGCCTACATCATCACCCACAAGATCTACTTATTTCATCAGATTAGTGACAAATTGCCTCAGTGAATCATATAATCTTCACTGGATTGTCAAATCAAAGGTGCTGAAACCACCCACAAGCACACATGTAGTACATGCCATGTCAATCTCAATCATTTAGATTGTACATGATGACTGTTCTGGGCTATCCATTCAGAGTCTTATCTGTGTTTATTTTGATATGGTCTTGTTCTCAGCCTGGCTCTTCCTTCCAAGGGGGCACCTGCAGCACAGTGCAGGCTGCATCTATACATTACACAACACATGTAGGGCAGACACAGTGGCATCATAAGAGATTAAGCATCAGTTACCTCAACATTCCAGTCCCAGTTTTCCATTCTAAAGATAACATTGATTCTTTAAAGCATCATGCTTCTGTCTACATCTAAATTACTCTTGCTAATCACTAAGTTAAAGGAAGATAAGCAGAATTGTGTCTTTCTGTCAGTCAAAAGGGCTTGGAATATCCATTCTGTATTAGTTCACAGTCAGACATATCACACAGTGACTGAATGAATGTTGCAATATTTCCGATATATCATGGCACCCTTTTAGTGACTCTGAAAATTGCAAAACAATGACAGACAAGAAGACAAAGTCATCAATATTCCCGGCAATGGCAAAATACTCTTCATGATTATGTCTACGAGTTATGATTATGTCAAATATTT
>VKKT01000215.1:297415-317451 GCA_008038995.1 Haliotis laevigata
ATTCATGCAATATTATGGCTGGGAACACTGGAAATGGACTTGACATATCATATCTAATTATGCCTTGCTTAGGTCTGTAGCACCAGAAGCATTATTGTTATTTTACTGGCAAACTTTACAAGGCTTCGACTGCGTTAGGTGGGATACAACAAATAAGCAGTTAACTGGTAAGTCAGGCTGTAAAGAATGTTCCAGAACAATATTTACACAAAGGTCAAACAGTATTGTTTCACTATGCAATGAGGCATGTTTGGATCAGGTCAACTTTATTAACTGCACCAATTACCTCCATGTTTTACCAGCATGACCATCACTATGACATTTCAGAAATATTGACTAAAACACAACAGATGTTTTGCAGAGTTTGGAATTAAGAAACCTATGCAATGTGAATGTTCAGGCTTCAGTTTTCTTCAAATCCATGTGTATTTTATACTGAGAACCTGATTTGACTGTTCACCAACACTGGCTTGGCATGGATCTACTGCACCTCCAATGGTGGGAATGTGAATTTAGTGTTTAATAGGCCAAATAAATATATAGCTGTAAATCATGTACCAGATGTAGAGAACTTAGGCAAGTTAATTAAAGCAACCTGAGATTGATGTTAAAGTCAGCATCATGGGTACAATGTCAAGCTGACCTTTGTGTAATACAAGTAACTCTGGATCACAAAAACCAGTGGACAATAGTGTATAGTGTATAGCTACGATATACAATATGGAAGAGACTAGGGTTTGAATTTGGCTTATTTTTACTGGTACTTCTTGAATTTTACTAGTCTTGAACTAGCAGACATATCTTAATGTAAATCCTGGGTTGCTTGAGAGAGTTTATCACCGTGAATAAGCATCAAGACAACCCAATCATCATTGGGTGCATAATAGGTGCTTTTAGTACAAGGAACCTATTATGCACCCAATTACCACAAAACAACAAAGATGTGCAAAATCAGAGCGCAGACATTGTATCAGACAAATCATGTCATACAACTGTACTCAGGTTCGGTTTTATTTTTCTAGGCAGTAGGCAGGGGAAACAAACAGAAAGTGTTATTTTCTTCACGTAACAGAACACAAAGCACCATAGCAGAAAAAGCACTTGAGCTAGCACATTCCAATCGTCAATGGCTGTCACCTATCTCCTCACGCTGACAAAAGTGTGTGACCAGGTTACACATGCACTGGCTACACATTGGACATACTTGCAGACGTTTTGTGTTGACAGTCTAGGAAAAAACAAGTTTGCACATAGTCCTTAAATAAGTGGAAGACCTGTAGCCTATTTATACACGCTGGTTCAGTTTACACAGCCAAATCCAGGTGATACCCACTCTGTTGGCATAGGTATGCGATAAAAAGGGTTTTGTGCTGGGAGTTTATATATCTACCTCGGGCAAGTGGGGAGCCTTCTTCATATGTTTCTGGCAAACAGGGAAACGATCATCTTTTATCTTCTTGTTAATCTATCAACCTGTCTTAGGTGGAAGGGGTGTAGATTCACCTGTGTAATCAAAGCACTCAGTGTCCGATCAGTGTTAGTTTACACTGTTGTAATGACACACTTTACAGTGTAGGTATAAACCAAGGTTTACACAACATTGGAATTCCGGTCAATCAGTGACTCAATGTTTGGAATGTACCTATGTCTACTGCATCTAAAAGAACCCCTCATGTTGAAGTATAATGAGTTATTGAGTCATCTCGTGTACAGGGTGACTCAGGGGTCATTGATATACACAGATATAGATGTTGAATAACTGTTAAAAAGGTCATAAAATAGAGTAAGAATTTAGAGGTGTCCTTAATCCTCAAGTTTGCTGCTTTAGAAAAAAAAATCTAGCAGGTTCCGAAATCAATATCTTTTAACATCTGATTATGGCAAGGAAACCGAGAATTTCATGCTGAATTTTGAACTAAGATAAGCAAAAATGAAGTGAAATTTCGACAAATGCTTCATCTTTCCAGAAATTAAAGATTTTATAGTGAATGCACACACCATTCATTTGAAACACATTGACCATTTTAGAATTTTATAACAATTTCACTGCAGTATCACCATGGAACATCACTACAGTATCACAGTGTAACAACATGTCCTTTTTAAAATTATTGGCACAACATCACACACCAGGATTACACCATTACTTCTGAAAAGTGTTGAAAGGTGTCTGATCTTATTATGGAATATGTTTTGAGTGAGTCATAACTTAAACTGTTTACTTATTTCCCTTCAACAACAAACTGTCATGGCTTCATCCAAAGTTCATGCTATATCCCCACAACAGTGACTACAGGGCTACACAGCTAATATCAGTAATAACCTGGCCAGGCTGTGCACACACCTCCACCCACCAGGGAATGACACTTATTGTCCATATACCAGCATGGACACAGTCAGACCCAATCTCCAGGGGCTCCATAAAGACAGGCCTGTACTGCCTTAGTCAAGCCAGCTGCCATAATGGGATTTCAAAGTTCTATTTAGCTCTAAGTCTAAGTAATGGACACATGGCGGATGGCAAATAACAACTTTGCTAATTTATAATTATTGACATATTGAAGAAAAGAGTTGACACGGTTATAAAAAAAACAATCTACATCTGTACTTCCACCAGGAAGTTTCTTAACTACATAGTTATTGTAAACAAAATGCATCATTTACAAATGCATACTTCAACATTCGTGACAATGTGTTTGTTAAGAACCCACTGGAAACCCTACAGCTACAGCTGGAAGTGTCCATATGAGTATAATGAATACACCATCACAATAAAGAAAGACTTATTAATCTTGAAATTTGTTAATCTTGCCAATTTCATTATGGATGTTGCCTTGAGTATTGCAATATAATAATTATAATATTCCTGGTTTCCAGAAACAACGATGAAGACAAAATTACTCTGAAACATAACACAAGAGAAACATCTCAAAATAGCACTCTCAATAACCTGAACCCATCATCCTTACAGCTGTACCACCATACATACCACACAGCAAGACACAAATATCTTGGGAAAATCTCCTCTCTGAGAGAGATCACAATGTACATCAGTAAGATCACTGATAAAATCTATTAAACATCACCTTCTTACATCCTTCACACAAATACACAAATCGTGACTTACTTGACACTGAAGATCCAAGCTTTCTTCATCAACATGGCTATTTGTAGGCGACATTTATCAATAATCCACAGCTATCATGGTGTTGCTATTAAACAAACCATCTCGGTTGAGGTTTTGGATAGTGTAATGGTGCTCCTACCACCTCTGCATCACAAGGCATATAAGCCTCTGTAACTTTTCATGTAATGCATAATGCTCATAAAGTCTATCTCGGACTGATAGTATTACATGACTAACAATGCCCCAGTATAAGGACAGATACCCGGATGAGTTGCCTCCCTTTCTTCAAAAATGAAATATGACACCAATATGAGGATTAGGAAAACTAAGTGTTTTAATTTCAAGTTAATAGAGTTCAGTGCTGGTTACCCTTTTACCTTCATTCACATTTCACATCAAGGCTGGATGCTAAACTACAAACACAAAGTGCAGGTGATGTGGAAAGAAACGTATCGCACCAAGGGGTCATTGCAAAAACATGTAAATATATTCTTTTCCAATCTGCTATCTTTTATAACAATTTCAAATAAAATGTGAAAACCTTTGAACACAATGAAACATACTAGCACAATGTGAAACAATTCTATCTACACCACACTACTGATTAATGTTCTTTGATATTTGGATAAGTGCTAAGCATGAGATGGTCCCTCCGTGTGAAATGCATTCTCACACATGAAGCACATGTGTGCACCTTCCTTCACATCGCTGTATAACAGGGGAGATCGGGTTACAAACTTTCCCAGAGGTCTAAGGGTGTAGGAAGCAGACAAAAAAGTTTTTAACCATCTGGCTGGGCAGGATGATTCAGAGGACGGACCATGTGATGCACAGCCTCAGTCTAGTCTCTCACGCTCATCTTCACACAAAAAACACACAAATATTCCTGTGTCTGTCGCTTAAATGGATTCCTTTTTCAGCCAATGCCATCAAGGCTTGGAGTTGAGATTACCCAGTGATAGTAATGCTGCTGAACAGCAGCATGTCTTGTCCAATACAAGAAGAGCATATTATTGACATATCATTTTTTAAAAATATTTAACATGCAAACTGACTTGATGGTTATTCAAAATTACAAATGAATATAATTGAGTTTGTAATTGAGCAGAAGCAAATTCATATCCAGAATAAACGCTCAAACTGAAGAAGCTTTGAGAAATGTTCAAGTACAGCTATCGATGCTGAAAATGATACAGGCTAATTCAGAGACAGCCAAATTCAGGGGTGAAGGCCGACACTACTGGCTGCTGAATGATTATTGAGATCTGACAGCAGTGAAGCATCACAGAAAACTGAAATGATTCATCTGCAAATATCTTGCAGTTTCAACATGTCCGATGAAGCAAATGTGGCATTATCATTAGCAAATTCTAGCTGACTGATCAGCAGCTGATGAGGGTCATGTCATAGCTCCCTACTCTGTATACTTAGCCAAGTCTTCCTCCTCAATATTGTATCACATCATCAGTAGTATTGTATTCATATATTTCCAGCACTCGTGTGTATTATGTTCAGTTATGTCCTCAGGACCAAACAAAAATATGTAGCTTTTTCAGCAGTTCAAGACATGCAGAGTGTGTAAAATAGACAATAAACACTACAGATTTCATCAGAACCATACATATATATTTCTTTAAATGAATGGTATCTGGGTTTATGTTTCTTGATTAAACTGCACTCAACAACATAAACCTGATAAAGCTGTAAAAGACATTTAAGTCACCCATATGGACTAATGACAAGTCACTGGACAAATGAGTGAGTGATTATGGTTTTATGCCAGTTTTAGTAATGTTCCAGCAATATCATGTCAGGGGATACCAGAAATGGGCTTCAGACATTGTATCTATGTGGGGAGTCGAACCTGGGTGTTTAGCGTGAGGAGTGGACGCCTTAATCATTGGGCTACCCCACCGTCACCGGACAAGGACATTACAGTATACACAGTCCACCTCACATTCCATACACAATAGAAATAGAAAAATGTCTACCTCACTACACATCTGTTTGTTCATCCTGGTCCAACGCTAATGTCCAGAAAGCAAACTGTCACCACCAGATGAGGACAGACATCCCCTAACTGAATTCCCACCTTTTCCACAACACCACCAGAAATTCCTGCACCTGTGTTGCCCAGGTAATTCAACTTGCGTCACGACTAGCCCAGTAAACTCCTTTATTTGAACTGTTGATACAGTACATCGAGTGGTATCATCCCCATCCATGCTGTGACTAATACCGTTTGTCCCTCCCGTCACAGGAACCATCAACACTAAACTCAACTCATCCCATGCTACCCTATTTGTTCATATAGCTGTGAGATATACAAGTTCAAACACTACATACTGTATTACGGCAGCCTTGCTGTTTGAATGTGAATTCCACTTTTATAGTTGCCAAGGAACTGACATGTACAGGGGTGGGTTAAAGCATGCCCCACCTAGTAGATTAAACTGCTGGACTTTTACACTATCACAGTTGTCAGTAAACTAGGCTCTGACTTCCTATATTTTGAAGCAGTGCACATGCAGGAAGTATGCAAATTCTACACCAAAACAATTGTCTGTGACTGAACGATGCACCACATAAACATCAATGACACTCTTTTTCATTGTTCATTGATTCAGTAAAAACTGTTTAAACGGACAGGGTAGAAACAAAAATCTGATCATGGTAATACTAATATAAGTGGGTCCAATTTCTGGTAAACAAGAAACTTTGATTAAAAAGGATTCATTTGGTAACATGTATGCATATGTGCATATCATGTTAGAATGTGTTAGTGTTTCAACAGGCATCACAATCCATGGGCCACACTATGAAGTAAACTGCCACATAAAACCTTTCTCAGTTATGCTTAGATTCCATACTATTTGCATCTAAATTAGGTCAGTCAAGACTTACTGTAGCATAAATATAGTGCAAATGTGTATGTATTAAACAAACAGTTTTTTAATCTTGGACATGTCTCAATTCAGTGGGTGCCTTAAACATTCTCTACTGCATAACCTTCCGATGTGTTGAATCACTTCAGTGGACATTACTAGTAAATCACTGGACCATATACATGAAACTGATGAAAGTTGCAGACTGAACATAGCACCTGGATACAAAATACAAGAAAACCAAACGCATATCTTTAAAAAGTTAGTTTGATATTACATGGATGTAGAATAGCCTTGGACAGAATGAATATGGCCTTTGCAAATCGATATATTGTATCAAAAGCCTTGTGCTGCCATACAGCCTTATACATCGTGATAGTTGCTACTATGTGGTCTGGGCAAGTGCTATATGCTAGGCTGTGGCATGCCTCATGTAAATTATTCATAGCTATAGTTTTTGTTAACAGGAAGTTTATACATATCCTTACTGGAACTGGGAGCATTTGAGAATTGAAGAATTTAAAGAGTTCCCAATTTCATCTGATTTTATAAATTCTTCTGAAGAACATAAGCGCACAGTCTTTTTGTGTTTGATATGATGCATATTTTATGACCACACAGACTATCATGTAGAAAAGTGTGATGTTAAGTTTCAACAAGATCTTATAATGAATACACAATTTTTACAAAACTTATTTCTTCATCCGCATTGTCAACTAATCATGTTGCAGACTAGCGTACTAAAAGTCACTGTTTTTCCTCAAATTCATACACTGGCGTGTAGCCATTGTGACGCTTGATCTATAATTGATTGTAGTCTGGCTATAAGGACAGGCAGACACTGTGAATACCCAATCCTCATTAGTCTGTATTCATGACTTATATGGCAGCTAAAGACCTTTTCTGCACTAGAATCCATACAAGAAACAAATTCCTTTATAAAGTACAGAATATCATATGCCTGTACTCCATACATAAGATCATGTAAAGAAACGTGCTGTGCACCTACTCAATTGCATACAACATGCAAAGAAAAGTCAGTGAATATACTTGTCTATTTTTTGTCACGGAAAACTGTTACATACAAATATATCAAAAGTTTATTACTTAAGTCATTATTGAATAGTTGAGTATCTGAGCATAATAAATACAATTTGACAGCCATTTGTAACAACTACCAAGTCTTATATTATCCCTGTATGAATGAATGAATGGTTGTATCAAGCCAACCCATGTAAGTGTGCCTCACTATGTCGAGCATAGAAACTGCCGAGTGTGTATTACTGTACCTCACAGCTACCTGAATTGTTACCTGGCTATGGATAATACCTGTTGATGGCTTACTTTACCTGTTTGATTGATTAAGGTCAACACAGGGGACCAGCTACCTGGCTCTCCTATCTACCTATACCACACAACCTTGTAAATAGGACTTGTGTTGATGTGGTCAACAGTCCATACCAAATTCAATCTACTAGCATGGCAGCATGAGCTGAGTTCTATCAGACACAAATATTGTAGCATATATATACATACATAATGAAAATGGATAAAGATGATTTACACTGTACCCAGTATGATGGTTTCAACATTAAATTGTAACAATGAAAGCACTGGTGTCATGTTTATTTCTTTATTCACTCTAACACTGAAATTCCCACTAAGAAATAAATACAACTGAAGCTTCTGAACATGTACCAGTGACAGAAATTGGCAATAGAACTACACTTTTTGCCAGACTGCCTTATAGTTAAGGTTCCAGTCAAATAGAAATTTCCCTCCGTTTAGGATTATATCATAATTATAAGGACTAGTGGAAGAAGCATGCTTGTTTCTATCACTACATACAATGATTTGTCACTAAATTCGTGGAAATCAAGTGAAACATGCATGTGTTGCTAGCCTGCAAGCCATTTTGTTCATGGCCCAAACTTACAGAATTCATTCATCAGTACTGAACAGACTGTTTGTCCCAGAAATAAAGTTATCTTTTCAAAAATGTGCTTCAATAAATAAAACAAAATAAAATCGAAAAGGGACTAAGAACAGTTCTCAATTTCAAGGTCTCTATGGTCTGCGAAACAGACAAAGCACTGAAAGTCCTTTAGGTTTAAATATACCTAGCCCAGGGATATAAGTACACCCTTACAACCATATGGAAAGTATTGAAAGGGATTTAAAAAAATAAAAGATTACATCTGGGAATAACAGTTCCCTTACTTATAACCTGTTAAACTTTCATACACATATTGCTGTATTGAGAACACTAACCTGCATGCAACTTGTTTAGGCACAAAAANTGGATACAAAATACAAGAAAACCAAACGCATATCTTTAAAAAGTTAGTTTGATATTACATGGATGTAGAATAGCCTTGGACAGAATGAATATGGCCTTTGCAAATCGATATATTGTATCAAAAGCCTTGTGCTGCCATACAGCCTTATACATCGTGATAGTTGCTACTATGTGGTCTGGGCAAGTGCTATATGCTAGGCTGTGGCATGCCTCATGTAAATTATTCATAGCTATAGTTTTTGTTAACAGGAAGTTTATACATATCCTTACTGGAACTGGGAGCATTTGAGAATTGAAGAATTTAAAGAGTTCCCAATTTCATCTGATTTTATAAATTCTTCTGAAGAACATAAGCGCACAGTCTTTTTGTGTTTGATATGATGCATATTTTATGACCACACAGACTATCATGTAGAAAAGTGTGATGTTAAGTTTCAACAAGATCTTATAATGAATACACAATTTTTACAAAACTTATTTCTTCATCCGCATTGTCAACTAATCATGTTGCAGACTAGCGTACTAAAAGTCACTGTTTTTCCTCAAATTCATACACTGGCGTGTAGCCATTGTGACGCTTGATCTATAATTGATTGTAGTCTGGCTATAAGGACAGGCAGACACTGTGAATACCCAATCCTCATTAGTCTGTATTCATGACTTATATGGCAGCTAAAGACCTTTTCTGCACTAGAATCCATACAAGAAACAAATTCCTTTATAAAGTACAGAATATCATATGCCTGTACTCCATACATAAGATCATGTAAAGAAACGTGCTGTGCACCTACTCAATTGCATACAACATGCAAAGAAAAGTCAGTGAATATACTTGTCTATTTTTTGTCACGGAAAACTGTTACATACAAATATATCAAAAGTTTATTACTTAAGTCATTATTGAATAGTTGAGTATCTGAGCATAATAAATACAATTTGACAGCCATTTGTAACAACTACCAAGTCTTATATTATCCCTGTATGAATGAATGAATGGTTGTATCAAGCCAACCCATGTAAGTGTGCCTCACTATGTCGAGCATAGAAACTGCCGAGTGTGTATTACTGTACCTCACAGCTACCTGAATTGTTACCTGGCTATGGATAATACCTGTTGATGGCTTACTTTACCTGTTTGATTGATTAAGGTCAACACAGGGGACCAGCTACCTGGCTCTCCTATCTACCTATACCACACAACCTTGTAAATAGGACTTGTGTTGATGTGGTCAACAGTCCATACCAAATTCAATCTACTAGCATGGCAGCATGAGCTGAGTTCTATCAGACACAAATATTGTAGCATATATATACATACATAATGAAAATGGATAAAGATGATTTACACTGTACCCAGTATGATGGTTTCAACATTAAATTGTAACAATGAAAGCACTGGTGTCATGTTTATTTCTTTATTCACTCTAACACTGAAATTCCCACTAAGAAATAAATACAACTGAAGCTTCTGAACATGTACCAGTGACAGAAATTGGCAATAGAACTACACTTTTTGCCAGACTGCCTTATAGTTAAGGTTCCAGTCAAATAGAAATTTCCCTCCGTTTAGGATTATATCATAATTATAAGGACTAGTGGAAGAAGCATGCTTGTTTCTATCACTACATACAATGATTTGTCACTAAATTCGTGGAAATCAAGTGAAACATGCATGTGTTGCTAGCCTGCAAGCCATTTTGTTCATGGCCCAAACTTACAGAATTCATTCATCAGTACTGAACAGACTGTTTGTCCCAGAAATAAAGTTATCTTTTCAAAAATGTGCTTCAATAAATAAAACAAAATAAAATCGAAAAGGGACTAAGAACAGTTCTCAATTTCAAGGTCTCTATGGTCTGCGAAACAGACAAAGCACTGAAAGTCCTTTAGGTTTAAATATACCTAGCCCAGGGATATAAGTACACCCTTACAACCATATGGAAAGTATTGAAAGGGATTTAAAAAAATAAAAGATTACATCTGGGAATAACAGTTCCCTTACTTATAACCTGTTAAACTTTCATACACATATTGCTGTATTGAGAACACTAACCTGCATGCAACTTGTTTAGGCACAAAAAGATGATCACTTTTTCCTAACTTAAGGCAAGGAGAAGACTAAGCCTTGTGTTCAGCCATTTTGTAGTCATGAAGCCATGGGGTTACAGTGACGACACATGGTAAAGCACTTACATGAACCCACAATCACTCCTAGAGTCCTACTGCTACTACCCATGACTTTGAATTGATTGTTGTTTTTTAGCATATATATGCATAGGAGGTTTACAAATACAGATCCTCAATGACCGGACTATAGTAGCTTCAGTGATAGAGAGGAAACTTTAACATGTTTACTGTGTATTACAACAGACTGATCTATTTGGAAACAAAGATAGATATATATTCCAGGGTGCTAGCCCGCCATGGGTACATTACATAATACAACTTTACAGGGCATCAAGCCAGTAAGTATGTCAATCATCATGTACATATTGCACAAACAATTGGATGTGTATAGCCTGATACATACTGTCTCACAATATCCTGTTATGACTGCTAAATAGCAATTAACCACAAAAGCAATTTCAACACCACAGAGGATCACTGGACCAATACATAATAGGTAGGTGATAGTTAATTGGCTGAACTACAGAGATACACACTACACCCTGGTTATAATGCCATAATTTTCCAGAACAGATTTCTACTCAAATTAACTGACTATAATGCCAACCTTTTATCAGAAATAGTTTTTCACCAGATTTAAGCCAATTCAAAATTCATGTATCACAGTGTTGAGGAAAGCTGAGCCTAATAGTTAAAGCCCAAACTGGCAGAAAAACATTTGCAAATTAATACTGGTGAATGAGTCATATGTTTATCTGGAAACATCTTATTTTTATTCATCTTAAAAGGGAAATTTACGAGCATTAGTAAATAAATATAACCTGTCTTTATAATCTTTAGTGTGAAAACATCCAAAAAAAGAAAAAGAAATTAATCAATCTAGCCTGACATTAAATCTTTCAAGACTTAATGTCAGACTGTAGGCGTTAAAAGGAGAGGGTTAATGATACTGCATAATCATGATACTATTTGTATGTTTACTATTTGTGTGTTTCCAAAATTAATAATTCCCACATTGATATTCTTTCTTTTTACAGGTTAATCACAACACTAACATTCGAAATTAAGTTTCTGTTATCATTCATGTTTTTGCACAAATATGACTAGAAATGTAATGCATTGAATGCAGCGTGATACAGTGGTTGCACATCGATGTACAGCAATCATGGACCTTGTATTGCGATACAGTACTGTACTGCTGTACCATTATTTCACTAGTCAACTAGCTATCGAATGGCAAGTGTGTCACTCTGTGTCAACTACCGACTCTCTGCCCCACTTTTCACTCTCCAAACACAGGGTTTATCAGTCTTTATCAGCAAGACCAGGTTTCTTAGTCATTTTTCATATGGGTGAATTGAATAGTCAGTCTCTATACATTTTCACCTAATTTGGACACACCATACCACTGATTTCTCATAACTACCGTATTGCTTTGTAGCACTTTGGGTATTGTAGTGTGAAAAATTCAGAATAACTGCATACTGGTATGATGTCCTACTGCCTAAAATACAGAAGGTGGTGGAATGATAAGATTGTTAAAAAGTAACAAATGAGGAACAGTAGACCATAGCATATATCATTATACAACAATCACAATAACACTGGCTTATGCAATGTACAATATGCACAATATCTGTAATAAGTTCAGTACTGTGGCTGCTACACTTTCTTCATACAGGGTCTACAGTACAACCTGTATGTGTGTGAGTGAGTCAGTGTGTGTGAAAACATTCTACATTACTTACATGAAGACTGTGTTAGAAGGTACACCAAACCAATACTACAATGCTATTACAGAAGTTCATCATTCATATAATCTTGTCACTAATTACTTACTGAACTTCTGAATTTCATTTTAATATCTTATGACTTAATGTTTTATACTACATGTTTCATATTAGTAACGAAAGAGGAGTTCATGATATAACATTTAAGACCTAGTGGGTTCTAAGTTCAACATATCAAGATATCACAGCTAAAAACCATCAAGGACCCCATTAGGCTATCAGATTCAAATCATAATTTTACATGCATGCAATATATTCATCCACTGTTCCTGAAATAACAGAAGGTAACTCATGGAGATAACAGGAAATTAACAATATTTTAATCTTTTTGCTAACCGTAAAGCACACACACATACACATGGTATGTAGAAGTTTGGTACCTGAACACTGTGAACATAAGACTTAATATACAAACAGACCCTAATGCACTCAGAAAGTTTGGATTCAAATGGTCGAGATGTTCTTGTTTAACAAACAAGGAAAGCAGTTAATCAGTACCTCATCAACTGGTGATGGTAAAACTACAATAGCTTTTCAACACCAAATACCAAATGACAGCTGTCATTAGTCAAGCATGTATGAGAACTAATACCATAGATCACAGGCGAGAAAATTAATCACCAGTGATACTACCCCACTACTGCTTCCATTATGCCTTTGATCACATCATATTGGTATAACATCGAAATATAATGTACCACATGTGGTAAAATGGGGTTCAAATCAGTATGGTACCAAATGATCACTCATAACGGTCTGATTGATTATTCGATATTCTGTGATATGAAGTCTGTATAATTTTAAAATAGTCAATTGACTGAGAAAAACTTCTTAACATTATACGGTTTCAGCTGCAGACAGATATTTGCGAGACATTCATTCAAAACGAAATGTCACAATAACCGGAAGACTGGTTGGTTACCCACTCAACATTGGGTGACATGTTTCACATGCATGTCATTCTTTCGTCTGTCATTCCCACGATGTTCACTTACCCTTTGAGAATCATACTCTGCTGTTGGGATGATTTCAATGACATCATTGTCAGTGTAATCGGCACTCTGAACACTTGAAGATTCCATAATTACTGTCACTCATTTAGTTCTCGGAACCTCTGCAACATATCCAAATTTATGCAGATTGTTTATGGAAGCAGCGCCATTCTGTAGGCAAATAAAATCGGATTCCCACAAACATTTCATCAGTATCCGTATGTGAACTACCGAGTCATCGCAAACATGAAATAGAAATGTTGAAATTAGGAAAGAAAAGATGACACTCTATGTATCTTTATCGAAAAATTCCTGTCAAATTGAGTCATCTTGGCCCATTGCAATATTATGGACTGAGAAATATTCACTTCCGTTAAAGTGCGCATGATAGAATGTCACGCATGCGCGGCAAAGCCAAAACATAAACTGGGTTTCAGTCTACGTTTTCGCGCAATATTAGATTTATGATAGCATTGGAAAACCAGTTGACTGTTAGGTCGGGTAAACCGAAATCACGAAACGATATCATTCAGGAACAGATATATTCTGGCTCATGTTTTCTTGTGCTGCGCGTTATATTCTCACATGGAGAGTCTTCATTGTATTTTACCACAGTAAAGTTTTCTTCGTGCCAGATGTTTATATTTATCCATGTGCCACATGATAATTGGGGTGCATATGCTTCATATTTACACAGGGGCAATGGGGTAGCCGAGTGGTTAAAGTGTTCAATTCCCCATATGGGTACAATATCTGAAGCCCTTTTCTGGTGTTCCCTGCCTTGACATTGCTGGAATAGTACTAAAAGCGGCGTAAAACTAAACTCACCCACTCATCTTTACACAAGAAACACATATCCGTCAATATAATTTGAACATGTAATTACATTACACCATGACTCGCCCACGTTCATTCATAGAATCTTACTCATTCATGATATTACTGCGAAGGTTGAGTCTTTAAGCTACTTTAATACACACTTTTAGAGCATATTGTTGTTGTTAAGCAAATTTAGTCAAGTACACAGCAAACCTTTATGCTAAATGTCTCCAGCGGAAAGTACAAGTATGTTATTAGTCTCTGAAACGAACATATTTTACTGAAAAAAAAGTTCATAATAAAAAAAATTAAAATACAATGAAAAGGAGCCCTGAGTGTTTCTTCATTCACCCTCGAACTGTGGAAATCTAGATTTGCCATGTATCCTAGACTTGCATGGACTAGTTAATAGTTATTGCTATAATGAACCACATTGAAGTCTCAGTCAGAGTTCTCGGTCATTCGTGTAACACCTAGCTATACTTAACTGAGTATTTTGTTCGCTATTGGCTTTAATAAATGAGCATTGGAAATAATTTGACACTTAAAATTAGAAGAAGTGTTTGTATTTTCTTCTTTTGAATACATTCTTAAATATCTAACAGGGTCAACGGTGTGACAAACATGATTTCTTTATGTAATCACATGTGATGATGCATGTTTTCACGAGAATTCACTTTTTGTATTTTCCAGGGTATGATAAAAGTGGATGTACAGTGAGAGGGTGAAGGCCGAATCCTGTTGACGTCGGGCTTGGGACAAGACATCAACCGTGTAAAGCTGTGATATAATCGCAATTTGCCGAAATGAAATATGTATAGACTCCAGGCTCGCTCTCGCGAGGTACTGTTTTTTTCATACAAACGAGTGGGCGTTCAATGGCGTCACCGTACCAGGGATAATCTACGTTTTCTATTCTCCTTGACCGTACGTAGCACATATAACGTCAACAATCGCGTGTGTAATGCGCACGAGATCATATTTTATTTGCATGACAACGTAGTTACAGGCAAAAGATGTTTGGAATATCTAACCGGGTAATCTTGAAACCTGTGTTACTTCTAATGCATTTTACCATGTGAGAAGACAGGTGAAGTATTTTAAGTGTCTGATTTTGATAAATGCAGCTGCGTTGTTTTGCGTATTGCCACCGAAGACATTCACAATATAAATATTACAAGTGACACGTTTATTCTGTGATAAGGCAAAAAACTATTACAGAACCATATATTGAACATCAAACTACTAAGTGGACATTCAACCCTCGTTGATGACTGTCCGAAATCCTATTCCACTATATGATTCAAAATTTACAACAAACCTTTCCCCACCAATGAGGTTTACCGGAAGACGACGGATGCTATTAATAAACAAAGCCACGCACATGCCGGTAGCTGTTCCATAACAAATCACCTGTGTGTTTAGAATTCTCATAATGTGGACAAGAGTTCTGTTAACAATATTTATATCTACTTGGTTTCAAATATGTTCGGTGTTTATATTGCATTGTCAAGCTGTTGGTGCCCCAGAGACAGAAGGAATGTTTCGTCGTCTCCCATGGTTGGATGACATCAGTACGAGTGAACCTTTGCAAAGAAATTATGGTGTAGCTGCAGCAGATGTAGATTTAGACGGTCAGATTGAATGGATTGTTGCTGGTTTCACGGGACCAAATTATGTATTAAAGTACAATGCTGAACTGAATGTATTACAGAACATTGCCAAGAACAACCGTTCTCTGAAAGGCCTTCTCGACCCCAAAGGCAGAGCTATTGGTGTTTGTGCTTGCGATATTGATGGGGACGGACGGGAGGAAATATATTTCCTCAACACAAATGATGCATATGCAGGAAAGTCCAGTTACGGCGACAAGCTTTTTAAATACAGAAATGGTCAGTATATAAATTTGTTTGAAGATGAACCTAACAGAAGCTTGGACGCTAAAAATTATGCAGGGCGCTCGGTCGCGTGTGTAGATCGATTTGGCACTGGTAAATATGCAATTGCCATTGCAACATATTCTGATTCTGGAACTGGTAGATTTGCACTTCTGGAAATGGATGAATCTCACCCGAATAATAAAGTAGAAACTGGTTACATTGTTGTCAGGAATGTTGCAAAAGAGGCCAGAATAGATCGATCAACTGGTGGTAGAAGCATTGTTGTTGGACCCATCCTAAATAATGATGGGAGAATGGACATGTTCTTTGGTAATGAAGGAAATAGACAACTAAATAACAAAGGAGAAAATTTTCTATTCCAGAATCTCGGAAATGGTTCTTTTGTTGATGTTGCTGGAGTTGTTGGCATTTCAGATGAGAATGAGAATGTTAGAGGTGTGGCCATTGCTGATCTGAACCATGATGGTCTTGTTGACATAGTTTATGGAAACTGGGAAGGAAAGCATCGTGTATTTATTCAGGAGAAGTCGTCTGGCCAAACCAAATTCAGAAATATTGCTGTAGAGGCTTTAGAGGAACCATCTTTAATAAGAACAGTCATTGTGGCTGATTTTGATAATGATGGATTGTCTGAGATATTTTTCAATAACATATATGGAATGTCATCAGTACAACCAAATCGTCTATTTAGTGTTAAGCCCAGGAAAGATGTATACCCCTTAATCACTTCGTTGAATCCTGGGGATGCATTAGAGGAGGATGGGTGTGGCACTGGAGGGGGCGTGGCTGATATTGATGGTGATGGACAGCTAGATCTTCTCTTGTCACATGGAGAAAGTAGTGCACAGCCACTGCGTGTATACAGTGCTAATATTGGAACTGGAAACAGCTGGATAAGGGTTGTTCCTCGAACCAAATTTGGTGCACCTGCACGTGGTGCATCAGTATCCATGGAAACATCAAATGGCGATAAACAGTTGTCAGTCATAGACAGTGGATCAGGATACCTGTGTCAAATGGAACCAGTTGCTCATTTTGGACTTGGAAAAGACACACCAGTWACAATGCWTGTGACATGGCCTGATGGCAGGCGGGTTTCACGTGAGCTAACAGAGAATGATTCAAATACTGTGCATATAATTGATCACCCAGATTTTATACCCCTTGCAGATATAGGTACGAGTGGGACAGTTAATGTGACATTATCAAAAACCAAGATGCATGAAGAACTATAAATGCTAAATTATTAAGATCAGTAAGACTTAATGAATCCATATCAGAAGTGAGGACAAATTATTTCATTAGCACCATGCAATATTTAGTGATGCTGAACAACAGCATGTCCATCAAATTAAATAACAATGTTAAGCACTGGATCATGATAAACTCTCCACTTTGTTATGCACATTAATGTTTGTACACACATTCATTGTCTTTTCATTTCATAATTATGAACAAGAGTGATTGTAATCAGCTTTACATCCAAATATAGAACAACAAATTCATAAAAGATGAAAATGTCAATAAGCTTGTGGAAAATACAAGAAATGTGTAATAAAGAGGATACATGTCCAACAGCTATTTCTCTGATGTGAGAGAAGGGAGAGCACTCTTAATCTAATGTCCATCTACCTCAATCACCTGGTCAAAGGAAAGAGGCAAACACTTCAAGATTAAATATGTCAGAAAAGATGTTGGTGTACATGGTGTATATATCCTGTGATAAGCAAATGATTTCTTTGCAGTTTAACTCCACATTCAACAATATTCCAGCTGTATGACACTGCAGCTGGTATGTGAATAAAGAATGAGGACTATTTTTATGGATATAGAACTTCTTTATTCTGTACAGGCGACATTTTGACATAGATTCTAATGTAGATTCACCACTTGCTTGGCAACCAGAGAGTTAACATACAGAACTTTTGCTGATTTTTAACAGAAACAATTTAATACAAGTACAACATTGTTTAACAATACATTCCAAGACCATATACACTCCCTCTTCAAAGACAAGACCATATAACACTCCCTGTTCAGAAAAAGGATGTTTGAACATAGAAAGGACCTTTTTTGGTAAATATTGCACTGTAAGCAGTACATAATAGGACACATGGTACATGATCATAATGATTGCAAATGTGATAATGCATCCCCAGCAATGGTACCTTTGCATTTAATATGTTTGTTATCCAATCAAATCCATGGGTTTGTTCTTTTTTCTATGAAAAAAGTCAGCTGATTGTGATCAGTGTTCACAGGGGAACAGAAACAAAGTTAAAACCAAATACACATCAGATTCTTAAAAAGCTAATAATTGAGCAAGAGTTTCTTTTTCAATTGAGGAATAATTATCTGATGTTTGTTTGTGAAGTATAACCTGATGTATATTCTTGAAACATGACATTTCCAGCACCAATGTCCCCCAAGCACCTAGCACCAATCTGTAATAATGTTTTTACAAAATTTGGGAGGGAGAAAGGAAGTGATCTTGAAAATGTCTCTAATGTTATAAACATAGCATGACAACTGCTGTTCCAAACAAATGACAACATTTTCTTAGTACATGTAAATGAGTGAGAGGGGCTAATATGAGCAATTCTGACCAAGATTTACATTAGTATCTTGTGGTACCCACAAGTCTTATTATTTGGGGGAGCTTGGGATTTTGAAATATGTTTGACCTTCCCCTGACCTTGGCCTATGACACGATCCCGAAAATTGTACATACATTTGCCTGTTTCATATTTCACTAAATTTACAGTCTACTTGGCTGACTGAGTCTCTTGAAGAAGATGTGGGTGTTGAAATGCTCTATGGGATGGGCATAATCAAGTATGCTTTGACATGGATGAGATACTTGAAGGCGACTTGATGGTTCAACTGATCAACTTCTACTCCTCAAGACCCAACGTCCCCTGACTTACTTTTTGATATACTCCAGCAAAACCAACTGCCTCAATCAGTGTGCGAAATAGCCACTGGCCCGTTAGCCCGTGGCTAGTAAATATCCAGTTGGGCCAGTAAATCTGCAGTTACTGGCCCGACTGACTGGTGAATTTTCATGGGGTCATTTTGTAAATATATCGCTCTCTCCGACTTCTTAAGTTATAATACATTTTTAAGTCACGCAGTATTATGGCCTAATAAAAATGTTCATAATATTAGCAGCTTCATGGTGAAACCCGTGTCTACATTCAAATTTCGGGATAGTGAATTATTTTGTGGGCTAGTAACTTTCAGGCATAGCTAGCCCGACTGGCTAGCAACTTTTGGAAACTATTTCGCACACTGGCCTCAATCTGTCAAAATCTCCACAGACATGTTTAGAAGTAAATCGTTTATCAGAGTTTCCTTCTTCCCAGCAAAACCAACAAATCTAGAACCATCACCTTTCTCGGCAGACCTAAACTTTTGCCTTCAAAAGCACAATCAAATATTCAGGCTTCACAACAGTCTGGAGGTTTTTCAGTCCAGTTCTATCTTAATTGTGACAACCATACGCAAGTATCCTTCGGATACAGAGCTTGGGATGCGAACATGGGACTTTCACATATCTCAAGTTGTGAACAAATGGCCGCGAGGTACTTACTATGTGTGTTCGTCTGAAAATTCTAACTGGTACTTATGCAGTCAAAGGCTTTGCGTATTTGTAGGCGTGCATTTCCAACTTTTTCAGTTCTCCAGAACAGCTCTCGTCGTGAACGTGTGCCTTTCAAATATTTCCTTAAACTAAAATCTAAAACCTACTACTGTACTTCAGTAATCATTGTGTTGATTACTGTGCCATGTGGTGTGTGAGATTTGCGATTGGTCACAGGGTGGGGTCTGTTTGGGTTTTATTCAGAAACTTGTCGCTAGGCAGAAAGACTTGTTGCCTAGCCTGGGTCCCGATCCACATAGCGTTCGTAACCTTACGACCTGTCGTAACTCTATAGTTTATAATAGGCTTACGAATGTCGTCGCGTTACGAAGGCTTTGTGGATTGGGACCCTGATAAGAAACTCTGCGTCTTCAGATTCTGCTTCATAGCCTCTTTCTGACTGACTGACTGAGTTTGGTTTTACGCCGCTTTTAGCAATATTCCAGCAACATC
>VKKT01000216.1:0-19040 GCA_008038995.1 Haliotis laevigata
ACATCTCGGCTTTTCTCGATGACATAACTGATATATTTGATATCCAAGAAACGCATTATAATGACTTATATTAAGAATGAAACCGTCTGTTGCGATGTATTTAGTACTATTCGCCATGTCGCACACGATAATTCGAACCACTTCTGCAAAAATGCAATGTCTGCATTTGTGACCATGTCAGTTTCTCAGATTTCAATATGACATCGACATACTATAAATTATGGAAATTCCTGAACGATATTGGTAAGTTAATGCCAAAATAATTGCACAAGTACATGTAACGTGTTAATCATACTGTCTCATCTGACTACATTCTCAATCACACCCGGACATGATGATCCTTCTCGTTTTGGCTTGACGTCAATGTTTGACATGATATCTCTGAAATAAACCTTGATACGAGCCTACACTGACGGTGATGTTTTCAAAGTCAATGCTCTCTCTGTGGCATAGTTCAAGAACATTTGCACAATGGTGTTTAACGCCGCAGCCAACGACAACAAACATGACTGACTGAAAGAGTAAGTCAACGTTGTAAGGTAACGGATGCACAAGAAAGATCGCTCATCTTTGTATGCAAGGCTGATGGCGTCCTTTCCTCTCTGGAATCTCCGACGCTGGTTCCACACATTACAGGACAAACAGATAGTTACGGAAATAAGATGACTGGGCTGTGAAACATCGTTCAGCAATAAAACAACATGTTTAGGTTTGACAGTGATAAATTCCTTTCTTGACTTCGGCGCAAAGAATATGATTTGAATGTGACACCAATATAACGACAATATTATGCAGCCCGATATTTTCCTCTTATTTCTATTATCGTTTCTAAACACACTGCGTGTTAAATGTCTCTCTGTTAAACGTATCTGACACGTGCGTGCAGTCAGCATGGAGACGAATTGAAATTTGTTACTATTTAAGACATAAGCGATTCCTTAACCACATACAAATAGGCAAATTAGTTCATTACATAGCAGCAAAATCCAGGAGATTCGTTATCACGAAAACTGATGTGCCCCAACTGTTAATTTAAGGATTTTAGGTCAAGAAAATCTACTTAGTAGTCTGGTATATCGCTTTCAGCAATATTGCAGTAATGTTTGCGCCGGTAATGCCAGAAATTGTGACTTTTAGGGGGAATTGTACGCTTTAACAGATTGATTGTGGGAGTTAGATTGTGACCGTGATTGTATTTACACAAAGATGAAATTGACATCTATGTTATAATTTTATAATTATCAGTGCACTCATAAATGTTTTGTCAATGTCTTGAAACATACTTGTTTCTGGTTTTGTCGCTCTTGCACGGTACAGCCAAAATTCTAGAAAGTGTTCGATTCTTGAACAGCTTGAAGGATCGTGCCGGCTTTCTTCATATAAAGACACAATTAGGTCAATCTAAAGTGAACAAAATGTGAGCTACAATTCATTCATATATGATCAACGATCGACGACCATTGGAGGTTTGTTTACATACAGACAACTACGCCACATTTTAACCAAAGTTTTAATATTTATTTCCTGAATGTGATGTCGGTAATGTGTTAAGAGAGTCCCGAAGGTACGTACACCATTCAAGTTATTAACAGACGTGAAAGGTCGCTTATATATAATGTATTATTTACGATAGGAAACCAGCCAACTCCACTGGCACGATTGTATTACCCATACATGATCAGTCTGATAGATGGGTCTGACCACAACCAGCGGGACTTTCGTGTTGCCACATCAAAGAAAATCAGCTTTATCTTGTTTGATCGAGATGGAAATTATATTTAAACATCATAGGAAAATACGATGTCCTGACAAGGATGTATTCAAATCAATAAAGTATGTTTTCAAATGGTGTTTGTGACCTCAGGTCGACCTGAGGTCGTTATCTGGCATTACTTTCAGATATGACCCAGGTATATTTTCTTCAGGACCATAATATCTTAGTTCAAATTAACAACCATGTATGTCTCAGGCAAAGATGGAGAATTACCATCCTAACTTAAATTTCAAGAAACGGTTAAACCTTTGATCATGATAAGCTCAAGAGAAGTCTTTTAAAGGTCAATATTGTTGTTGTGTGTTGCAACTGGGACTATTCCATCAGCACGATTATCATCATTTTTGATGGTCTCAACCTTATATATTTTAGTTAAATTTCGGGGATCTAGATAGATACATAACACTGGACAAAAAGGTTTTTCCAGTACCATTAACATACGGCCCGAGAATGCATAATACCCTGTTTTCAGCGTCAGCGTCTAAGTCTTTCCAAGGTATCTTCAAACAGAAAATAACATTTTCCTGGGTAATTATGTGTTACGAGATTGTAACTGGACAAAAGTCTCACCTGCTTTTCCATTTGGCTAAGCGTGATGAGCTAGACTGTAGCATGCAACAACTGCTTCTCTATTTCCTAAGAGGTATGAACTAGTTATTGGTATTCACAAAATGTTTCCTTAATTGCGTTAATTATTTGTTCATTTCTTTATTTGTTTAACTAGATAAGTTAATCATTAGCATGCAGCAACTGTCTTAATAATCTAACAACTGACCATGACTCACACATCACGTATATTTACAAAATTAAAAACTAGAAAGTGGAACTGGGTTAGCCTTCTTGTATTTGTTTAGGATATCCGCTCGTCACGTCGACGTTCTGGGTAGGATTCCCCCACACAGATAAAATGTTTTCAAGTCTATTTTTGTGTTGCCTTGTGACATTAGTTTGATAGTTCTAAATGTGGATCAAAATACAACATAACTCACTCACAAATATAACACAGATGATTTAACTTACACATTCAGTTATGCTTTAAGGGTAAACTTGTTAATGTTGTCGTTGAAAATATGGATGGTTTCGGTTTTAAAGATGTTTGTCGCACAAATGACAAAAAAATGTGTGTTTTGGAATTCCAACTTCAGTGTCTCTATATCTTGCTTGCAAATCTATAGTTCATACATAATTGGATGAAAAACAATTGTTACGTTTAAGACTACAAGGGCGCTGGTTATTGAGAGAAATCTTGAATATCTTTTGGTTCTCTGAGAATAACTCAAGATTTCCCTTTTCCCTTTCCGGAAAAGAAATACAGACATCGTGAGTATCTGTTTGTACTGATGCTGTAAAGATGATCAGAGGAACAAGGAGGACTTTCCTGCGTTGTTTAAAGTAAAGTGCACCGGTGAACCCAGAGACAGCGATCACTCAATGTTCTCTGTGCTGACATCAAACACCAGTGAGGAAGAAAGGGCAGATGTCTCTGATCTGAAAGGGTTATACTAGCTGCAAGGGATTACTGTGGCTTTTGCACTTCACAAGAGATGTCTGAACATTGATGCAGTGACTGATGGCAGGCTCAATATTCGTATGTGTAAGCCAACTACATTTTATAATGATATCCGCTTTGATGGTTGACTTCCTGTGCAATAAGTTCGATTTATGGCGATAGGACTAGAATCGGAATTTGTAATTATTGTAAGTCTAATATTGATCAGCAATACACCGTTCCTACTTTATGGATCTTTCGGTGTCTCTTAATGACTATTTCTAAGACATCATGAAGTTAGCTATTGTTAGGATTCGCCACTACATTGTTTATGGGTTAAAGGTCAAGTGCAAATGTGAACATTCTAAACAGTTAACCGTTAATGCACCCATCGAACAGTTCAACAGCAAACAAAACAACAATAAATCTTTACCTGTGATGGCAAACATGTTACCAATAGTTCTGATAAACCATCGAGTGATAATATGTGAGTTGGCATTGATGTTTATTCAACATAAATAGTCTAGGGTATGAACATGCAATGTGACGAAGAGAGGTTTACCACACTATAAACTCTACTGGGACCGAGGGGTAGCCCAGTGGTTAAAGCATTCGCTCGTCACGCCGACGACCAGGGTTCGATTCTCCACATGAGTACAATATGTAACCCTATTTCTGGTGTCCCAAACCGTGATGTTGCTGGAATATTGCTAAAACTAAACTCACCCACTCACTATAAACCCCACGACAACGGCTGTGAGCAAACTGTTTGAAAGAACTCGCATGCTCACATAGAGAGTTCTGACGTAGTTATTTTCCTGCTTCTACACACTATATGGGTACTCCACAACTAAACAATATAAACGCGCGAAAGGTGTACTTGAAAATACAGAGTAAAGAGACAGAGTCAACTGTCAAAACGTGGAATTGTTACGTGACGGCTTTCAAGTTGAAACAGTATGTTAACAGTAATCTGTTAAAGAATTCGATGTGAAAACAAGAAGCAACGAAGAAATGTTATAGTTAATGGTTGTATTATAAAATGAATATAATAATGCAGTAAAATGAATACAAACTACTGCAATGTAATTGCAGTGGCAGTGCACAATAAATTGGTAGTACAAATTCAGTGGCAGTACAACTACAATGTCAATATAACATAGAATTGCAGGGGGTGGGCGGGGGAGTCAATGAAGTGAATGATGATAATTTTCAGCAAAAGGGACGAAACTTCCCAAACAGATCCAGGGTAACCAGTCGGCTGGCAAGCGAGGACCCCTATTCTATCACCTAGCGAGAAAAGTCTGGCAGCTCTAGATGGTTTCCGATTCCTGTTGACCTCCCCGTCTAAATATAGTAACTTACTAAACACTCTCCCACTACGGAATACCACTAGAAACGATATAGTACAATCATTTTTACAATGTAATTCACTGCTACATGACAGAATGCAACGTATGTACCCACTCCATATTTGGGTTTCCTTGACGCTCGGCATCTGAAATCTATCACTCCCATTGTACCAAAACGTGTATGGACAACTGTCAAATAAAGGTGTGGGCAAACATACTCTTGCAACTGACCAAGATCCTTCAATCCTTGGCAAAATGAGTTCTGCAATATACTGTGTTCAAGAAAATGACAATTCCACGTGGAGGGTGTTTTATGAATACATTCGAAATGTGACATTCTCATGAGATCTGTGAATGTCTTCCTTTTCGATGTGTCAGATTTATCTGAACTAAGACATCGTCCAAATATCCGTAGTATTCACCTTGTTGATGATTTGTCAATGTTTCTGGACATACGTAATGGGAAAATGCTCAAAGAAATGGTTAAAATGTGATAAGACTATTTATCAACTGAATGACATTTATTTTTTAATCTTCCGAGTTCACAGTTTCTGAAATCATGCGAAAAATGTCCCGCCTGTTCAAAGTTACATTTCAGAAGTAAATGGAAAATGTCTGGTGTTATCATTTCGGTCATGTAAAGTGTATTAGACCACGATATGTCTGGCGGAGCATGAGATAGCTCTCAAACAATATTCCATAACATTTAACAAAAGCCTTTTTCGCCTTTAAATGAATGATTAGTGGGTGCTATATTCATGTAAATGTTTTAGTTGTAGGAACTATGAAACCATGTTCTAATGCTTTGAAAACTATCTCAGTTATATCAAAGCGTCACAGCCTGATATTGGATAAATGCCAGAAATGATGAAGATCTCAGGATATTTTTGCTTTGGTAGACTTTTGTCTTTACAAATCAGGCGAACCCAGATTCAAAGATCCGATCATAGGTTTCTCAGAAATGAAGATTGTCATATACACCATAGTTCATATTTGCTATTGATCTAATACTTATATCATTAAAGCAAACGTAAGGAATGGTGAATAATGTAGTTATGACGACCCTAAGCATTAACAAAGTGACTTCTACTAAACACGAAATTTGATGAATAACACAGAATTAAGATTGGCAGTGATAAAACCGTCCAATCCCTTGAAAAAAACATTTCTTCAATACGGCGTCCGAAATCTGATATGAAGAATGTATGGAAAGGGTATTGCCACAAATTTCGTTCACACGTGTTTTCAGCTGTCACCAAATTGTGTCGATTAGAAATGAGCGGGGGTCCAAGTTGTTCCGTTCTGTTCCTTAAATTTAGTTATAGGCAAACTGTTTGAAATTACTTTGAATGGGCATTGTACAAAGTGTACTGTGTACAGCGGACGTTGTGATGAGAGAAACCAATTCTAATCATCTATACATTGGTACTTTACTCATACTTTCGATATTATTCTGTAAGTATTTCATCCCTTTGGTTCTGCTAGGTTTTCTTTACTGTCTGCAGGGAAGAAACGCTGAGTTAAAAAATAATACCATTATAAGGCACTGACTGACATGTTTCCTTGTGTTTTCTGTATTCGGCGCCATCGGATATTTCCTCGGAGGTGTAACCTTTACTACGGCACCTATTGAATATATATGGGTTCTCATGATAGTGTTCTTGTGATTAATGTTTGTTGAAGTTGTTGATAGCCATAGAGGAGTCTTTATGTTTCCACTGTGCAGTTCATTACAAATTTTGTATATCATCATATTATTATTACACCACCTAAGACCTTTCATATCATGATTTGAGAAATCTACTTTGACAGGATTTCATAAACACATGCTTGTTAAAATAGCCATAATGATACACTGGACTCTAAATATTTCTTTTGATCAGCGAAAGAGCGTTGTCGCAAACCTTTGTCCACCTTTGGGGTCCTAAGTAGAAGCCATCACTGACAGAGACAAGAGAGTTTGGCCAGTTGAATCTTCATCAAGAAATGACTAACAGGATAGGGTGGTCAGGTTCGGTGCCTTAATTAATGCCTGTCAAATGGGGAGATCAATGCTCATGAAATCAATCACTTAATTGTCCCATCCTGACGTAGTTATTTGCCGACAGCCGTCATATAGCTGGAATAAGGCGTTAAAACCAAACAGTCAATCAATCGAATGCAACCTTTGCCCCTGCTTCGAAATGTCAAAATATCCTGATAGTATGCTTATGACACGTTTAGTATAACTTCACCCTTATGCCACATAATGAAGCTCGTAGTTTTGTAAACTCTCCTGCGTGAGGTATACAGTCCGTCTGCCCAGCCAAATTCACTGATACATTACCTACTGGTATAAATGGACAACATTATTGAAATAATTCCGATATCTTATCACAAAACCGTCACAGGTAGAAAAGTATTCAATCTAACTGGTATCACTTTTCAGTACATAATGACTGGTTTCCCGGATCTGCCTACAACTTCTAGTAATTTGTGACCTTTCGCTGTTGCCCTTAATTACCTGTATGTAAAAGTTCTTTGAGACCGGTGGCTTCCTGCAACTGACATCAGCTGACACCAACTACCCGTGTCTTTCTAAAGCCCCAATTAACTGTTGTTGTTTTTGTTATCCGAGACTTCCCGTAGCTGCCTTCAACTGCTTGCAAATTATTTGTTCTTGTACGTGGCTTTCTCTGTATTCCAGTAGATACCTATTAATGCTTTACTGTTATGCAAGGCTTCCTGAAGCTACCACACACCGCCCGTAAATTGTTAGTTATTTCCCAAGGGTTCCTGAAGCTGCCATCACTGTCCGCAAATATTTGGTTATTATCCATGGCTTCCTGGAGGTACCACTTACCACCCGCAAATGGTTGTTTTTTACATGGCTTCTTGGAGCAACGATTAACTAAGCGAATATGGTTATTTTTGTTTCGTGGCTTCCTGCAGTTGCCTCTAACGTAAAGCTCGTTTACACATATGAAATTAATTATTGTAGGATAATAAGACTTTTAGTTGTGATATGTTACGTACTAAATATATAAACATAAAACGTGTCTTATTCTTTTACAGCATCCTGCAGTGCTCCTGATGAGCACTCCTTAGCCTTGTTTTTAGCAATGTTGCAGCAAAATCACAAACGGTACACAAACAATGAGCAACCTGTTGTACCCAAACTTTTCAAAGAGACATTTGTTCCACTACACTACTCAAGCGACTCTCAGGACGTTAGTACACATGCAACAAATTAAGATAATGTTGATCATGGTGACAAATATATATATTTATTCCGGATGAAAGTGACTGTATTCAAATGGACAAAAAAACGTGCTAATATGATAACTTAAAATCAAATCACTGATTACGATGATGTTGATTATATAGCTTTACAGATGGATCAACTGTGAGGGTTATTTTAAAATCGCACGATAGTGGCAAATGCGAGTTATCAAGCTATACACACTATTCATTTAAATGTTGGTATAATTGGATAATAAATAATACGCGTGAGTGGGCCAGTACGTTTTAAGACATCTTTGAACAGTATCTTGTGATTCGAACCGAGGATGATAAATTTATCGCATGCATAACTGGAACAACTCTGTCTTTCAAATAGAGTTGTGTATGCACCTCTGCACAGCGAAGGAGGGTGACCATTTAAGTGGGTCTTCCGACTCACTCTATCTAACCGATGATATGCAAAGTGTCCATAATCAACACATATTTTTTCATGCTGCTTTATCAATATGCATGATATTACTGAACGTATGTGCTATAAACTGCTTTTTGTAACATGCAAAAATAGAGCAAGTCTCAACAATCTGATCATGCTTCTGTAATATCCCACCAAACGACTTTGAGGCTGTATTTGTTGTGTTGCACTGCATACAAATATCCTGTACATGAACAGTACGTGTTTTTTTATTCTTCTGACGCCGATGAAACATTGTCCAATGTTCCAATTCTGCCAAATCTCACAGCCAATATATTACGTTTTTGTAATTGTTAACTTTACAAGGATCCGAAGTCAGCGTTGAAATATTACACCATTGTAACGGCAGATTCTGCAGGGCATTCCTTCAGTGACAGCTCGGCGCCAGTAAACTACCCTGTTCTTTCCTCACTTACATGCAGGTCACTATACTTTTGGTAAATGAGCTGGATATCTTTTCAAGCGTTACTGAAAAACTACAAAAATGTGACGTCATTTTTGGAACACTATTAATGTAATACACGGATCGAATCCATTCATCACAATCAGATCACAGGGAAGTTCTTGTATTGTGATCGATATAACATTTGAAAGAACTATTTGGTTATCTGACCACATGAACTATCCATTTGTTTGCGACTGTCCGAAAAGTAATTGTCTCGCATAGCCTTTACTTATTGCAGTAGAAAATTGACAAATATATATCGCTTGTTGATTTATATGTCATGAATGTCATATGTTTCACTCCTAGTGGGTTAAGAAATTGCACAAAAGTCAGAACAAACACAAAAAAGCTGTTCACTCAAAACGAAATTTTGTTAAACATACACCGCTGGCCCCTTAGGTCTCTTCAAAGTGCAATCATTGGTGTAAATCGACTTGTTAATTTTTCATGCTGTTTTGCATATAAATACATGTACCTCCCAAACATGTTTTGTGCATATTTCGTTCGGATTTGTTAAAAAAATTTACGGTATATTATTTCAGATGTCATAGCATATAATCAATCGTTATGTCAAGGGTACAAGAGGAGATGGTAAATAATATAACTGCAAGCAAATGTCTTATACATCAGCGTTTAAAAAAAACGGTTTGAACCAAGCTAGTACAGGGGCCAACAAATAATCGGGACTGGAACAGACATGTATGAGTTAAACATCTACAGCCTTGACTTCACTCAGAGTATCAGATAGATGGCGTAGCTGACAACGTATCCAGCAATTGCATGTTAGTGACTTAAATTAAGAATGATACAACGCAACGCAAGGTTTAAATCACGTCACAAACACCAATTTGAACTACTTCTGCAAAGAGAACTGTCTGCATTTGTGACAATATCAGTTTCTCCAACTTTAATGTTAGCGTGATGTACTATGGAATATGAAAAATATTTATCGATTATGGTAAGTCAGTGTCAAACGAATTGGACAAGTAACAAGTCAAACACAGCATCTAATCTGTTAGCTTTCTCATACATATCAGAACAATATGCTACATGAAGAGCCTTCTAGTTCTGTTCGTCATGGCTTGACGTCAATATTGGACATGCTATCTCTGAACAAGTATATTATATGTATTACGAAATCTGCCAACGGAACTGTTACTGACGGTGGAAAACTATGAAAATACCGATGCTCTCTCAGACATGTTTTAATACCATTTTACACTGTTGGCAATGAATATTGTTTTACGCCACCGTCAGTGATATTTCGGCAATACCTTAGAAAAGGATCCATGTCAAACTTACCAAAAAGAAATTGTGAAAGCGTTAAGATTGATGATATACTGGGGTTATATCTTTTTAGAATTAGAGTATGCTGTTAATATAGCTGCATTTGCTGAGAGCCCTTATAAAATGACAGAAGAGTACGCTAAATTATTAGAAACTGAACATTGTACTGAATATACTAAAGCATGCTTGGTTGCTATATGTTGGACATATTTTTCGTGTTTGAACAACCCCAAATGGCAGAATAAAGCGATTGAACACCAGCCCAGAGGTCGTGTTATTAAACCCTGCGACATAATATTGCGGTTTATCCTTTGCATGGAACAGTCAAAATGTTATCAGTAAGAATTAGTCATATTGTAAGGTTTAAAAGAACATGACAGAACAGTATATAATACGGAGGCAAAAGAACTTTATCTTCTACAGGCAGGACATATTATTGCATAAAACCTTTCCTTTGTTTGGAACATATTTTATTACCATTGAAATAATTTGCAACCAGTTCGTTAGTTTAGAACCAGTTATACTCGACTCCCGGTTAAAGCATGGCGTTGGACAAATACACCATTTCATGAAAATAACAATGTCTGATTTGTAATTCTGATACAGATGAATACCATTACGATTTTTAATGTAAATGTTCAGTGGGAAAAAAGCAATATATGTTTTTTGCTAAGCATTGTTGTTGTCGTTCGAAGAAGTTCTTCTCTTATAGAGAACGTGGCATTTTCATACACGCTTCCTGCAATGTGGAAAATGTGCTACAAACTTCAATATCAAAAGGTCTGGGAGGGGACAAACACGCCAGTTTCACCAAATGATCAATATAACATGTTACACCTGTAGTTTTGTGTCAAGAGGGTCCAGAGGAAGGTACATGCATTACCATGCATATTAACAGAGGTGTTAAGTGACAGATGTAAAGATTGAGGTCGTGTATGGTGTATTTACCATTGAAACCCAGACGGGGGATATCATATAACACGACTGTATTTACCATGCATACCGTCGACTTTAACAAGTCTGAAAGGACACAAAGGGAACTTCGCCATCGACTCTGTTGGAATAGTCTGTTAATGTGTCTGACTACAATCAGTAGGCCTTTCGTATCGCTTAATCAAATAAAAGGAGATTAATCTCGGCTGCGGGGGACAAAAAATGGCATTTACACATCAAAGGACATCGCCATGTCTTGACCAGAATAGTTTAGTCATACACTTGTGATCAAATCAATTGATTATGATGTTAATGCATAACGGTATTTGTGACCTCATCTATGATGCATACCGGTCTGTGGCAAAACTGGTTTTTATCATTAAGGTACAATATCTGTTAGCACCTTAATAGCTTTCTCAGTTTATCAAGTATAAATGATTCGTCTTAAGATGGAGAATGACCATTCTTCTCTTTTTAGACATACAATTGGTGCATGACAAGCTCAAAAGCAATCTTATTACGGTGAATCTTGAGGATATGTCTATTGTGAACATTCAATGACCACCATTTCCATTATCCTTTTACCATTTCACCAACAAGGTCGTGTTTTTTTCTGTTTTAGAAAATTAGATATAGAGAAACTACACATGTTACCTAGTAGATGTAAAGCCTACATAATTGGTTGAGTAACATCACGTTAGAACTGTATTGAGGCTTGAGGTCAGAGAAAAGAAAGTGGCTCTTTCTGGTATTTCCCGATTATTGGGCCGACTATCTTTGTATCCACTCCAGGTAAGAGATAGACAGCATTTCACGAGAAACAATGGTTTTTATTTTTGCACCCAACTTTATGTATTCTATTTAGTTTGGTTTGGAAACGGTCAGAAACGGTTTCACCCACCTCGTGTAATGTCTGGTGAAAACATAACTGTTGCCTTAAAAATAAGGAAACTGCCATGAGTATCACACGTATGACCTGTTATGCTCGATACACGTCCATAACGTTTCTCTCTCGATGACAGATGTCTTACTTACTTTAACAAATAAACCTGCTGCTAAGGCATTTGTCACCAAAAGAGAACTTGGTTAATCACACGAATGGATACTGACAGTTTAGGAACATGTACTATGCATTATAACCTGGATTGCCAAATGTCAGTAGTTCACTCGCTCCATCACGTAAATGTATGGGTGAAATCGCCCTTGACACACCTTTAGATCACATTGATACATGCCTCTCTTCATTTGGTAAGTTTAATGAGCTGGGCATAGGTATGCAACTGTTACAACTGTAATATTAATTTCAAATATGACCATGGCATACACCTAAGCAGAATTGTACGAAACAAAATGTGGAGGTGGGGTAGCCTTGTACTTGTTAAAAATACCATTATTGAAAAACAGTCCCCTTTGGACTTCAGTCGAAGACAGCAGAAAGTGGTCTAAATGCCAAAAACACATAAATGTTACCCCTAGTTAACGATTTATGTAACTTTTAAATGCAAGTATGGCATATCCAAGGAAATGTGTTTTGAGTGTTGTGGCTGAGCTCGTGGGAATAAGGCAGTGTCAAAAATACGAGATTGTTTAAACACAAGAACACAGTAGAACTCTATGTATAAAATGTTGCTAATAATATTGAGTGTCTTTTCCTTTTTGAGGATTGCTATCGTTTGTTTAGGAATCTCTATTGACGTTCCTTTGATATTTGTTAGGTGTTAATTTTCATGAGTATTTGAAAGAATATTGAGGGAAAGCGAGAGTAAATCTCAACTCTCTGTCAGCAACAACATACCAGAAAAGAGAAAATGAGATCACCATGAGTATGTGTTAGTTATGGCGCAAAGATGATCAGAGAAACAAGCAAGATTTTCCGATCTCGATCACGGCAAAGGTATATAACCTGTGTAAGAAGCTTGATCTAAGGACTGCATTCTAAAGTTCTAATGAGGGCCTGATAACTGAACGCCATTCCTAATTTCTGGGTCTCTCTTAAGTCGTTACTACAAATAAAATCAGTAATTAATTGCATTGTTAGCATTGAACCTCAACACTACTCAGCAGTTCAGCAGAGAAACGAACATTTCCATAGAATCGATTTATCCCAGCCGGAAGAGGCAAACATGTTACCAATAGATTTCATCACTCATGGAGTAGTGGTATATAAGTGGGCATTAACGGCATTTTCAAGAGAAATATTTCAGAGAAGAGAGGTTAACCATACTATAAACCCCACCATAGGCCCCACGACAACAGCTGTGGCACAGTGAGCCAAGTATTGTTGGAAGGGAGAATCTTACAGAAGTAGCTGTCACACATACACGATAGGATCCTCCCACTTCTGAACACTCCATAGCTACTCCATGCATAAATAATTTAATCATTCCCCATTCAAGGTCTCAACCCAGTTTTGTTTGTTTGATGGTTGCCGCTGCACTCTGCAATTTTCCAGCTGTATGACGACGGTCTGCAAATAATCGAGTCTGGACCAGATAATCCATGAACATTGATCTGCGCTATTGGGATGCGATGACACGCATCGAATAAGTCAGTGATCCTTGACCGCCCGACCTCGTTAGTCTTAGGACAAGCATGGGTTGCTGAAAATCAATTCCATCCCGGATCTTCACAACGAAGCACAATGAACAAATGTGTTTACCCATGTTAATGAAAACTTCTCCAGATTTACACATATGCTTGGAAAATAAACTTATTTTTCAGGAAAAACGTAACCGAGTTGTACGTGCAAACCTAAATTGCAAATTGTAACAGGGACGAAATGAAGACTACGGATTTCCGTACAGGCTATGCAATAAACCAAGGTCCCGCGATCCGAATTAAGCTCTGCGACGTTTCTTTGTTGAACAAATTCATTGTCAAATCAAATAGGATGTGTGGTTTGGTATTCTCCCATGATGTTGCACATTCTCATGAAAGAACGTTTATGGATTATGAAGATCCATGTATTTCCCCTAGTTCTGTTGCCACAGTGCCTCGGTCACCAGTACTTGGAAGCATTCGTTTGTAGTCTTCGCCTTCCACTGTTGAATATCCATGGCATGTTCCTTGACGAATGTGAAGATTGGAATTGGGTTTTCATAACATAAACTAAAAGACTCGTAATCAAACGAACGACATTTTTCAATCTTCTGAATTCACAGTACAGGTAATGATGCGGCAAAAGACCAACCTGTTCAAATTTACACATCAGGAACAAATGGAAGCTGTCCGCTGTCATTATTGCGGCCCATTAAAGAGTATTAGGCCACGCTGTATCTGGCGGAGCAATAGAGAATTCAAAAGAATTATTTCCCGATCCATGATACTTAACAAGAACCTTCTCCGCGTTTGAATACGTGGTTCGTACAAACAGTGCTTTATCAGACTGGACGAACCCATACTTGGGTCCGAATAATGAATACTATGCTTTATGGACTGAGTTGTTTTTTATAAGCGCAGGTGCTACAAACAAAGTTACCGCTTCTCAAGTTCTTTATAAGCTGCAATTAGTTTCTTTCCTAGCTGCAGGTTTTGACCGTTATTCTTACATATGTCCTTGTGTTTGATATATTCAGTGCAATCGGATGTTACTTCAGAGACATAACCTTTACTACAGCGGCTTGTGAATAAACATGGGTTATCCTGATAGTGTTCTTGTAAATAAAGTTTGTTGACATCAATGTTTACATAATTAAACATAGCGTTTCCCATTACGACTAGAGAAAGGAATGTTGACAGCGACTGGTAAATGAATGCTTACATGATAGCCATGATCGTATAACGGATTTTCAAAGAATATTTCTTTGAAATAGAGGGTCCTCCAACTTGACCCGAAGTAGAATACGTGCCTAGAACCTCTATGCTGCTCGTAAGAATCGAACCACTTAGACTACCCTTGAAAACCCGGGTTTCATCTTCAGAAACCCATGCTTGTCGAAATAGGCGACTTACGGGATTGGGTCGTTAATATTACTAATAGGTTCAGTGACTTTGTTGATTCATGTCATCGTTTACCATTTGCGCAGACAGTCATTTGATTGTCCGGCCCTGAGTGTTTCTGGGTGATTTGAAAGCAATCAAACAAACAAATCCAACCTTTGCCCATGTTTGGAAATATAAATTATCCTCTACTGACGAGTTTCACATTCCAGCAAGACCAAACTGACAGCATACGAAGCGCTTGGCAATCCGTTCAAAGTCAAAAGGTTTGAATACTCTCCAACAACACAAATACAATTTCTGCCAAGCCAAAAATGCACCGATAGATCACTAACTGGTATTACAATACAGTAAGAGGGACATAAATACATATGTTCTCACATACACTGATCGAAAATATATTTCCCTAATTATTGGCTTACAATTCTAACTAGCATCACCTTTCAGTACATTATGGCTGTCAATTGTTGCCCGTGGTTTTTAGGATCTTACCCGTGACTTCCTTGATCTGCCGAATATTTCTCTTACTGTGCCTTTTTGCACGTGACTTTCATTGATGCCCTTTACCACACGCCACCTTCCTGAAATAACCCGTCAATGATTCGCTGTTATCCGTGGACTTCCACATCTGCCAGTGGCTACCCGGAAATGGTTCGTTGTTATTCATGGCTTCCCCAAGCTGACGTAAACTTCCAGTAAAGGTATCGTTGTTATCCGTGGGTTTCTGAAGCTTTCTGTAACCTCATTGGTCCGTTGTCATCCGTGGTTCAACATGGTTCGCCGAAGTAAATGACGACTATTGAAAGTGGTAAGCGGCTTACCGCTCCAGTCGGTGTGATATTACCTAGTCCAAATTTTGAAAGTGACACTTGTACTGTTACACCCCTCAGTAAGTAATGTCAAGAACGCACACATAAAACTAAACATGGTGTGTATCACAGCAACATATTTAAAGCAAGATTATAACGAAAATGGTAATGAGTGGTATACTAACACACACACACTCCTGCGCTAATATGAATTCACCTGTTGCTGAATTAATGATTACGATGATGTTGAATACACAGCTTCACCGACTGATCAGCTGTGACATTTTTTTTTATTTAACAGAATAATTTTGTAAATGTTGCTATACAGTCAACTATTTCCATACGCAATTGTAAATGTACATGTGAGTGAGTGGGTGGGTTGAGTTTGAAGCCACCTTGAACAGCATGTTAGTTATGACTCGTCGTGTCAGCTTATGTCAGCTCAAAGCTCGAGCTGATGGTCTCAAGGATTCACGTGCCCCCAATAATCCACGAATACACTATCTAACCTGTCTATCCTTACCATAAAAGGAATTCGGTGTCCATTCTGAGAATTATTTAACAGTTGACTGACAGTTGACGACGAGATGAGAGATCATATCTATCTTCTCCTCATACGAGTCTTTGAAACATTTTATCTCCGGCAGTCAAAGAATGTAAAATGTAGGACATTATTCTGCACAAAGTAGTTTAAATTCATGACTGCTATGGACAATATATCAATTGTGGGAAGGCATGTCAACTTTAAGAGCGAGGAACATCTAACGTCATGCATATATGTCTGGTACATCAGTCATATCACAGTGTAACTTGTAGCAACAGTGTTTGAAAATGTGCACCACTTGGATCCCCCAAGCACTGGCATTGCGCTGTCAACCTAGGAACATAATCAGATTTGAACACACGCTTATAGATTTGTGTCATGCAACATGAGATAAGCTGTAAGTGGATTAATATGTTAGAAAATGTCACATAATTCACTCATGTAGTACACAGTGCACAATTGTCAAAAGACTCAGGAAAGGTGTTGGTCCGAAAACAATATTCCGTTACAAATAAAATGGTCTTTTCGAAATGCAGTCATGGATGCAATTAGACATTTCTGACATTTTTTCAGAGCAATCGTTAGGAGCAATACGCTCTCCCCGCTATGAAGACGTCGCCCCGCTGTTCTTGTGTTAGAATAAAACATATTAGATTCTTGTCAAGCTATCAGTATCTCTAGTACAAATCCATTACAATATTCAATTGCAGGAAACGTTTTATTTCTAAATGTATATTTTAGATTTCATCTTTGTATGTTCGTCAAGGCAGAAAAAGAAAAGCATCATTTTCGGTCATGGTTATCGAATATACTTTATCGCAACTTTTAGAATAGATTATTTTATCAAACATGTCGCCGTATCGCGACATCGACCAACTCAGTGAGCGTATGACAATGTCATTCTTTGCCACGCAGAGTCATATCCCCGTTACATGTTTTCAACATGTTCTGGTGGAAAAGCAAAGATATACATTTCCAGTGTCACACAATATATTCAATCGTAATATCAAGGGGAAATGATGAGGTAATATAACATATAGCTAAAAGCACAGATCAGCCACATGTGCGTTTAAACGACGTTTTTCACTTATGATGTATGACAACACCAAATACTTGATAATGCAACAGACAACAGACATATGCAAGGGAAATACCTACAGACTGGAGAGCACTCAGAATGTTAGCACAATGACGTAAATGACATGTTTGCTGTCGGGGAACGCATGTTATTGATATATAATGAATGATACAACGCAACAGAAGGTTTCACTCACATGATTTTGAATCAGTTTTGCAAAGAGAAATGTCTGCATTTGTGACAATATCAGTTTCTCCAACTATAATATTACCTTGATGTTGTATCAAATATGGAAAATGTTTATCGATAATGGTAAGTCAGTGTCAAACGAATTGGACAAGTAACAAGTCAAACACAGCGACGAATCTGACAGTTTTCGCATACACATCAGAACAATATATAACATAAGAATCCTTCTAGTTCTGTTCGTAATGGCTTCATGTCAATATTGGACATGAAATCTCTGAACATGAAATATAATGTAAAATCTTGAAACCGAATTGTTAATGACGGGTGTTTTTAAATAAATCGATGCTTTCTCGGTGGCAGAGTTTAATACGATTTGCACAGGGAGTGGTAAATGTTAATGCTGCACATGCCGCCTTTGCCGCAGTGGCAAAAATAATACCTGACAAACTTGTTTGACTGCAAGAGCTAATCCACGTCTTTGGGCAACGGTGGCACGGACCAGATCCCACTGGTGCTTCAGAGTAGGCTTATGTCAAGTTGTCTGATATCCCTCTGGCTGGTTACCCAATGTAGAACATTCCACCTCCTCATATATCTTAAAAAAGAGTTATAAAATCCTGTAAGCTGACAATCCCATGTCTGTCCGACCGAGTAGGGGGTGGTCGGGTAGCCTAGTGGTTAAAGTGTGCCCTCGTCATGAGGTAGATCCGGGCTCCCCATATTGGTATAATGTGTGAAGCCCATTTTGGTGTCCCCAGCCGTGATATTGCTGGGATTTTGCTAAAAGCTGCGTAAAACCAAACTAACTCACACACTGATCGAGTAGGCTTATCTTAGCAGAAGGTTATGACCTTTTCTGTCTGGAATCTTTGAGACTATTTCACACACCGAAGGACGTACATATAGGCCATTTCAGAAATATGTTGACTGAGCCATACAACAGACGTTCAACAATAAAAAAACATCTTTCTTGATTACGACACAAAAAATACGATTTCATAGTAACAGTAATGACTTTTACCTTCGTTTTTTTCACGTTATTTCTATTGCTGTGTTTTACACAGTGCGTGTTAAATTTCCATCGGTTGCGCGTTTCCAACACTTGCGTGCAGTCAGCTCAGTTTGGAGACACAGCTTAATTAGTTATTTTTATAAGTATATCGGTATAGTAACCACTTAAAAATAGGCCAACTGTTACATCCATGCAAACGACTTGTTTTCGGGGGTAATAAGTTATTTCTTTTATGGATTATGTGATGCATCAACCACTGAAACATAGACTAACTGGTAGTACAGTCATGCAAACGAATTGCTGTTTGCAAACACTACACTGTCCGAGTTAACTTTATATCGCTTCCAGCAGTATTCCAACATATCAGATTGGGCGATACCCGAAATGGGGTTGCACATAGTTGTTAGTAACGCAAAAGTCCCGGGTTGATTTCCATATATATATATGTATATATATATATATATAATAATAATAATAATCTCGCTTGCATCCCAA
>VKKT01000216.1:19090-49118 GCA_008038995.1 Haliotis laevigata
AGCTGATGATGAGCCTTACCAGCCTGACTGTGCCAGGATCACCCGGACCCTCTCTGCTGCATGCTATCTTTAATCTGTAAAACATAATAATAAAAAATAATAATAATTAGATATATATATCCTACCATCAAAGGTTTAGACTCACTAGTGCAAATGTAGCCACTTACTTCAGTCAACTGCTCTAAACTAGATTTTGCAAAATGTTTCATACTGTTTAAAGGTATTGTTTACACATGAACTAATGCATTGTAAAACAAATTCGTAACGTTGAAAAGATTATTGTCATGAGTTCAATAAACCATGGAACTCAGTGAAAATTCGCGAATTCTTAACAAAACTGTACACCAAAACGCAGCTGGTCACATGCACGATATCATCGAGCAAATCACCTGCATAAAGTTTGCAGCTGGTTCCCCAAGTTAGTGGAGAAATTCATCTACGATGTAACCATATGTATTTACATGACATACAGTGAGTGTTTTAAGTGAGTCCAAACTTTTGATGGTTAGTATAGTATAATGTACAAACCCATTTTCTCAAGTGTACTCGCCCTGGCTGTTTCCATGAGGCTGAAAGGTGGGTAAATCATCCCGTTGCACTTACGTTGGTCAGTCAGTTCAATCAGTGTTCAAAGTAGCGTTAAACCCTAATAACCGACTGACCAGTGTCAGAATGTAGGACAGGTCACGAACCCTCTCATTCATGTGTGATTGCCGTGAATCAAAGTGATCATCAATCATGCTACCAGAGGCACTCACTAATCACATCCCAAACAAAAAGCGCACATCATCTGTCTCCGATGTGTAATAAGCACTGTACCAACACACATGAAACACGAACAGTCTCAGACATTCCGGGTAACGATCCAATATATGCCTCTTTCAGACATGTAATATGTACACACAGTACGTGGGATGCATCATAATGTCGGCGCTATAGCATATAATACATCGGTGAGAATGTAGTACCCAATAATACAAGAAGACGTTATTGATCAGCGATATATTGGACAAAGTGTTGTTATAGATACAGAAGGAATACTAATATATATATATTGAGACATTCTGTTAACCCTCGAGGGGAATAACCGCCACCGATAACTGATGTATGGAACTATATATTGCAAACTTAATTGCAATCATGTAATTGATTGAGTCAATATTGAAACTGTGTTACAGCTTCCATGTTCATATCCATGGTGCATTGTATATAGCTAAGGTCAAAGGTTCGATCTGTTAACAGACTACTTCAATACATATCCTGATCTGAAATCACAAGGAACTGACGGTTGGGCGTAGTAATGTTGCACTTTGGTATGATTTCGCTAAATAAGCGTAATATGCATTTGCAACTGTTTTTCAAATCTCCATGACCAGGGAGTTAGTACATGGTTCTGTATTCTGAAATTTCAGATCCCCCACAGATAAGCGTGCAATTAGTAATTGCTCTCGTTAATCATTTACTTCAGTCATAAATATATGCCAATAAAATTATGCTTGTAACAGCTTGTGGATCCTTAAGAATTGACATAAGCGGGTAAATGATTGATATATCTGACAGATGATCACATAGCTTCTGTCTACCATAACATCGTGTTATGCTTAAACCAATCCAGCTCTGTGGGTAAAAGAACTCACGTCAACAGCTGAAGTAAAGAGTAAAAAGCTTGCTGAATTATGAAGGCATGCACTAATATTTGAAGAGCGAAACGGACTACTAATGCTGTTTTAGAGCTACAAGTGTCCACATGCCACTCAAATTATGTCCAGAAAACATATTTAGAAGCAATACGGTCAATAAAGTACCACCTAGAAACACTGATTTGATTGAAGTATGTCATTATTACTTCGCTGTTTGCACGGGTCACTTGAGTGTGTGACCACTTAACACCAGTAGCTTCAAGTGACGCACTCGAACAGAATAAGACCTTTCGATGTTCCGGAACCGGTTTTGTGATATGGTTCATATTTGAGTTGCACTTATAAAACATCGAAAACGCGTTGACATATCGTTACATACTGTACGTTTACATCAGAAAGGAACAACGTAGCTCATTTCAACGTCACCTTTTGTGTTTTAAATTTGAAATATAAATAATATGTAATGTTCTACTTTGTAGGGAGCATTTTTCAAATATGCTTTTTGATCGGTAGTTTGCTGATGATAACAAAGAATTGAGTTTTATTCACGAAATAGGTACAATCTAGTGCATCGTTGGTATCCCATTGTTGGTTTGTAGAACACACTGTACATCCCTGATTTGTCATCTCATGGAAAATTCATATACCGGACTAAGGGAACCATAAAACATGGACATAAGATCATGATGCTATTGATTGAAAGCAATCTAAATAATTACACCGCCTGCATTATCTCTGACATTCTACGTGCCTCGTATCAGATCCCTGTAAAAAACTTCTTTCCCAGACTAAACAAAGAACTTTGTGAAAACATGTTTTTTGAAAACAGTTGTGTCTTTACTCGATGGGAACATTCTTCGTGTACATGCCCGACCACCACCTACCCGTTCTCTGATTTATGGGGACACATAAACGCTGGCGGAAATATTGGTATTTTCAATTTACGAGCAAGGCCTGAGAAGACCGCCCGGCTGATGTTCAATGCTAAGCAATATTCCCTATTAATAACCTAAATGGATGTAGCATCATGATTGTGGGAATCAGCGCCTCGTGTTTTTTTACCCATGGTTGGGCAGAAACTAGCTAATGATGTTTGCACACCCCTGGATCTGTCGTTGGAAATGAGGAATTTTAGATCTCTCTGTCAGGTTTATAGCCCAGCTGCCGGATATAGCGGACGTTCACGTAATGAAATGAAGTAATGCCGGATTACCCCGGTCTACTTGCCTCTAAGAACTCTCGGTTAGATTACGTGCACTTCCAACGTAGCATGGGCTCCTTCTTGAAGCTTGGGTTAATGCGTCGTCGTCATTTGTCTGGCAAAAACCAATATCGGACCGTCCCCCTTTGTTACGCTGACTGTCGTGTTCATGTCGATTGTCATAAAGCTCTAATAGTTGATGCTCTCATATTGGCAAACCTGATCAATCTGAAAATGATGTTCTTGATGTAAGGAATTTATTAGAAATAGGTGTGATGCTTCATAATCTTTATCATGATGTAAACAGGCGTTTTTGAAACGGAAAGCTCATATCTCAGAAGTAATGGAATGGATGCTACTTCAGGTCTTCTGAATCATATGGAAATGGATGTTTATGGTTACGTACTGGCTGAGTGTCGTGGAAATCAATAATGTATATACAGTCTAATCACTATTCCAAGGTTAATCAGAGTGAAATAATATTATGTCAAGTCACTTGTAAGTTTTAAAAAAAATTGACAAGGTGACGCAGATTGTAATTTTCAACAGACCAACGAAACTAACGAGCAGAAATATGGTGCTCTTCGGCGGTGCTTGTATTCTATACGTTCGTTAGGAGTCCAGTCCCCAAGAGTTTAACGTCATTTCATTCCTCGTTACTAGCATGGTCCAATTGGAAGCTGAAGCTATAAACTCCCACGTTTTTTTGTTTTTTGTTTTTTTTTAAATTATTATTGCTGAAAACGTTCTCGGTCACCCTTGTTATCTAATGTCATTTGCATAGCCTTGAGTTACAGTGACAGGGAGCACGTCTATTACACCCGGCGTCTTTAAAACGATCCATCAAAATCACTGTGTTTCCTGTGTATATAACAATAGAGCAAATATTGTTTAGTTGCATCTGCAAATTTACGACGAAACATGTACAGATTCCTTTCGATGTAAAGGATAACAGATACAATGAATTGGTGAAAGTCAGTGATGATACTAGGTGTTCACGACAAGGGCAACAAGTCCTCCTAACGGGTGTCACTAGCCGCTTACACGACAAAGTCATATGTGTTGTTGCTTGACACCGCACAGTTGATTTGCGATGACGCGGAAAGCGATGTGTAAATATTAATTACTATTTTTTCTGCTCTTTTATATACCACCCATCAAAGGTTTGGACTGACTAGTTTAAATGTAGCCCCTAATTCCAGTCAACTTTTCTGAACTAAATTTTGAAAAATATTCCATATTGTTTAAAGGTATTGTTTAAACATGAACTGATGTATTGTACAACAAATGATTAAGGTTGAAAAGATTACTGTCATGAGTTCAGTGGCGAATTCTTAACAAAACTGTATGGCAAAACTCAGCTGTTCACATGCACGATATTTGCAGATGCTTTTCAGCAATTTGATGCATGATCCTCGTGCAATTCATCTGCATAACGTTTGCAGTTGGTTCCCCCAAGTTAGTTGAGAAATCCATTTTCGATGTAACCATATCATATACATTACAGATAGTGAGTGCTTTCAGCGAGTCTAAAATTTTGATGGGTAGTATAGATGGGGTAACGGAAACCTCAAATGCTCTGTATAGCCGTATGTAGATGATGTAAAGTGTTGATGTTGTAATGCACTGCGTAATGTGCCAACTGCAAGGTAAAGGACAGCCCGATGTTTGTACCCGTTGTCCATCATGAGCACTGTGCTAAACCCGTCATAGGAAACCTCGATCGCAGTAACGAAACATTAATCCATACAGCTTCTCTTACATGGGACATCAGACTGGAGGCGTGATCACACGATCGAACAGCACATATTCTTTCAATAGAGATTGTCGAGATTTTTCTATGGAATGAAGTACAGATGACGGGAAATAGTGTTCGTATATTGTGACCAGTTAACACGTTCGATATGCTTTCCTGTTGTGCTGTCAGTAGCATGGTATTATTTCTGTTGTGGTAAAGCGTGGCAATCCTACGTATGTCACTGACAAGATAAATCAGGTTTTTGTCATAATAATTTGCTATTTTTCTTTGAAGCTGTAGAATTAATGAGTTTGTCCTACCTTCCACTCGGGTAATTGTTACAAATAATGACTGAAGTGACACTCCATAAACAAGAGACACAATCATAAACAAGTGACTACCATATAGACGTAATGGACTTGGAGCACGGAGATGAATAGGGGAATGACCCACTTGTCACCTGATGTCAAAGTGCAGGAACCCATCATGGGGATTTAATGGCGATGCATAGACATTCATAATGCCGAGGAGAATGGAACGGACCAATTTTCTTGAATAAATGCAGTTATCTGTACTTTTCCTTCATATTAACGAGGCTAAGATCAATCGCTGCATTACCATTGATTTCCTTTTACATTCGGATCCGCTAACAGGAACTCTAGGTCCGTCTACCGAAATATCTCAGATACTGGTCCTTAAGAACTACTTTAAGGGCTGCATGTTTGTATGAGATGCTTCTTGTCACGGTGCCACAGAGGGTTCTGGTAATTCCTGGGAGGATTTCAGATTTAGTGGAAAACACAGCCGATGAAATGAAAACTGAATGAAACGAAACATTCAGTTCCAAAAATCAACGCTGTCCAGGAAATCTGAAACTGAAGAAACAAAGTCCTTTCATCTTGCTTGCGTAATTGTTAAGTTAGTTGCTAAAATCAAATAGTAACTACCAAGCGCCAGGCTTTATTGTTTTTGAAATACTTTTGTTAAACCAGAGATGAATTATTTTTGTTAGCCGCGTTTCAGCTTTGAACAATATTTCGGTTATAGTCTACTTATGATAACAACGGTTATAACGAACTCAAGGGACCACGCATTTTAGTTCGTGTTAACCGCAGTCCGTTATTTCGATTAAATATAAAGTAAGTGCCTGTGACAAAAATAAAGTTATATTTCAGTCAGTTCGTTATGAACATTCTGTTTAGTCGAACGTACGAGCACATACAGATAGTGTTAACTTTGCAGATCAAACCGGGTGTCAATCCCTCGACGAGACGGCACTGGCACCAGTTGTGCTCCAAATCGTTGTCTTTATGCATTTGAATCGACATTTACGCTCATACTGGCAACATCTAAACAAGTGAATGTAACCAAAACGTATAACTTAAAAGCGTCAGTTGTATCTACGATATCAGATCAGCCAATTCCATTCCAACTTACCAACATGAACTAGACATGAAAGATACCCGTGAAACCGTCTCCTTCGTTTCGGATTTAGGTCTGTGCATAAAACACTCACAAGACCGTCTGACGGGAGTCATGACCCTTTATGTGAAGCAGTAGTCCAGCAGATCTGGCCTTTAGTGTCTACATTTGGCAACTATTATCATGTAGTGTTTGAGAGTCATTGTAAAGGCTGTGAGTAATAGGAATGACATGTCTTTATGGATGATTAACTTCTGTATTGTCCTCAGGCTATTATTATGTGCACTTGATACTACTCATTCAAAGAGGGTTATACGACTCAAAGTTACAACATTTAAATCCTTAGTAAAGTTTTCAAAACGTTAAATGGTTTAACGTTGAGAACAGTTCCACATTTGACGCATCAGTAACAACTTGATGTCGATGCGATTCCTAGTTTGGATTGTACCATATGCTGCGCTGTTTTCTTCAGGTGGACAGTGACTTGCCACAGCATTAATTTTGTTTGTACCGGGAGGAATGCTGTATCTATTCGCAAAACCTCTAGTAGTCCTAGTATTATTCGATGGTGACTAATAAATACATACGTATGAAATAGTCAGTATCGTTCTATCACCGACGGCTAATTTCTTGAATGAGCAAAAGTTATTAGTTGTACTTTTTATTGTACGTGAGAGTGAATTTAGTTTTACGCCGCACTCAGCAACATTCCAGCTTTATGACGGCGTTCCGTAAATATACGAGTCTGGTCCAGACAATCCAGTTATCAACAGCATGAGCATCGATCAACGCAATTCAAGTTATTCGCCCCTTACGAATAGCATGGGTTACTGAAGATCAATTCTAACCCGGATCTTCACGGGTCTTTTTAAATTTTAGCTCAGATATATCATAAAAGCTGCGTAAAACCATACCTACTCAAGCACTCAATCGATCACTCACTCAGTTTTTCAACGCGGTTGAAAGTAGTATTTCGCTTTACAGCTATAGCAAATGAGGATGTGTTAACGGAAGGAATCAATAATCATTATGGCATTCCATGTGAAGAACATTTCCAAATTTGATGCACCAGTGAATAACGTGACATGTCCAAAGAAGCTTACCGTGGTGTTTCTGGTGAACAATTGACCTGCCTTTGCTTGTGCATTTGAGGGGTGTCGTCGGTAGAATAGGATACGCTCAGAGACATCTTACTCATTCACTGACAATGCTGATTATAGAAAGGTTTTTGGTGTTTTTGATATCCCCGTGGTGAAATGTCCTTTGCAGTTCTCTTTCACAACATACTTTCATACGGTTGCAATGATTCAGATCTACCATTTCGACATGATAGATTATATGTCGTAATATAGGAGGTGGAAGAGTGACGAAAACAGAGATGAACGCGTTTGTGCATCACGTTCGCATCGAGTGTCCGAATCGGGTCTTAAAAAACGTAACGTCTAACTATCCATGACGATAGATATACACAATTCCATAAACATTGCGTTCAGAGTTTCCAACGTCAGCAAAACTACGTCCAGACAAATGATGGTCTGGTGGTTGGTGTAACTTATGTTATATGTGAGATTACACTTTCTCAGTCCCGTTGTTAACGTTGAGTCCCTCAAGATATCGAACCCTCAGAGGAAGGCACCAGAGAGGCATAACCAGTACACAGAGTAAGCGATCCAACCCACTCAGCCAACACGGCTTCATCAAATATGCGCAATTGGTAGTCTAGATCACGATCTTTGAACCCCTTCAGACACGTGTAAATCGTCGCGGCTCCCAAGACCTAAAGCTGACAGTTTTAGGTAGTATGTCTAAACAATATGTCATAACTCAAATTGGCCATGGTTTCCACCAACTCTGAGACCTGGCTTACTGTTCCAGGTAAAGGCATGACATAAATGAAAACCAGTTTAAATGTTGTGCTGGAAACCTTTATGGTTTGAATTTGAAGTATGTCAAATAATAACCGGTGTAAATACTCAGGGGCTTGACAGTTATATCCATTTGGGGTTCCTGTTCCCAGCGAGAACCCACGCCCTGGCGATATCGATTACAATGAGAATTCAAAGCTTGTCTGGACTTTAGATTTGTTATGTTCGGGGCGAATATACAAGAATTTTGTCTCGGGTGAAATTGTGCTATTGTGTTATTGTTGAAACATTTCATGTCCTTCTTGCCAGTTTACTTCAATATTTATCACCGTAAGTACTTGTTTTCAGAGCAGCACCGTGACATGAGACATGTAAATCAATCTGATGTGGAGCATAATACCCTACTTACTGTGATAGAAGGTATTAATGTTTCGAAGCAATAGTGAAAACTGGAACTTACATAAGGCGCCCATTCTTTGAATATCGATTTAGGAGATTACTCATGATTCGGCTGGCGGTTGTACATGTAGGTCGAACGTTACTGAGACTCATGTCAATTCGTAATAGTCTGGGTTCGGAACTGCCAATTACAACACTAATATATCCTACATAGAATGCGAAGTCCAACCATCTTCCTGATTAGGAATTCGATCCTGCCCAAGGGCCTACTAATGAATTAGAAAACACGTATGTTTCTGTAAGCAACTTATGGAAAATAGAACTTCGGTGCATTTCTAAATTGCATGCATACCAAACCATGCATAACTTCAGTTTCAGGCCCTTCTTACATTCAACTCATGTGCAAAGCCCATTTCTGGTGATGTTGATAAAAGAAAGCTAAAGGCGGAGTAAAATCTAACTCACTCAGTCTTGAATTATATATCAAAGGTAATTGAACGAGTGGGGAGGCCTGGTTGCAATTAGGCGGCTCATTCGTCTAAGCCGCTCCATTTCGCTGTGGAATCCTATGAAAGCGTGCCAGAGACCTGTGATCATTGATTTGAATCCCGGCTTCATTCCGATTATGTTGCTATGTATTTTAGCATCGTGATTGTGGCTTTCACTGAAGTGCTGTAGGACCTGCATCGGGCCTTCTTCATGCATCCAGCCGCTTGAATTGACACATACAATTTTTCAAAGCATCCTTAAATCAAACTCACTCACTCACTCACACACTCACTCACAAAATATATCGTTTGGTCAGTCTTTGTGACTAAGCTCATTGGGAGTAATCGTTGTCCGCCAATGGCGTGGAGCGTCGCCCCTGCTCCAGGCATTTGCCTTACATGGGTGATTGTTTACATTCTGCCTTTGTGTAAGTGGAATTAATTACACTGATTGACTATGATATGCGGCCTAGTTGCATGCATCTTATTATTAGTGTGTATCCGTATAGAAAGTCACCCCACATTTTGTCCGATCACAGCGCTATTCCTATATCAGGCAAGTTCACGATACTAACGGTTTAATAACTAAACCTGCATATCATGACCAACAGACCAACACTAATGCTGTGGACATGAAAGCATCACTATATTATCTATGTGGGTGATTGATCATTTCTGAAGCAATCTTACAAAAAATAAAAATAAAAACATTGAATTTTTTTACGTTTTCTTCTAAGTTCCTTTGTATTGACAGTCTTTTGCCAAAGATTTTGGAGGGAATTTATCCCAGTTTTGTAGACGTCAAAACAGTAATCCACAACTGCTTTGACCTTATTGCTCTGGCGAGACGTTTCTTCCTGTTTGGAGACTTCAGGACAATAAGGTGGGTGATACAGGTCGACATGCAGTCTTTGCACGGACTGATTTATGCACTAGCGCATTGTCCTTGGGGAACATGCCGTAATTATCTCAAAAGTGCGGCATTGTTTTGCCTATCTATCACTATCTCTATACTACGAATTCCATAACTATTCCAACGATGGTCTTTATCTTCTTTGGCTGTGGTGATCACGACTTCCTTGTTCGGAGTCAGGCTGGGAGATTTCAAACCAAGCTTCATGACAGTCACAAATTGTTGCCAGAATCGACTGGATATGCTTCAAACAGAGCTAGATTAACACAAGACATATTTTGCCTTTCTTATCAGGATCGTTTGAACCCAGAGTATTGATGACTGAATGTCCCACAGATTAGTCCAAATTCCAGAATGATTCATGTTCTCAACAGTTCAAAGAACCCGTGTAGATAAACTTGAATCACATCCCTGTATTTCCACAATTCCTTCCATGTGAATCTCAGACCGTATTAAACACCAGGGGCCCGTTTCACAAAACGATCGTAGCGCTACGACTGTCGTAAGTCTANGTTAAAGTATGGGAGTTACGATCACCTTAGCGCTACGATCGCGCTGTGAAATGGGCTTCAGTCGTATTGGCGTAATGTTCTAACGCGTAAGGTTGATTTAAATGATTTTTGAAATGGTCACTGTAAAAACTGAAAAGTTACATAAAACCGTCACAGATGGATACACTGACATATGTAGGTATCATGGCTGTCAATGGGAAGCTTCGTCTGTCGTTGTATGACCATTACCACATTTATCAGTTAAGCTACACAAGTTTCGCATCCCAATAAACAGGTCCATAAAATCGTAAGCCCAAAAGCATGTATGTCATTTTAATGTGTTTAAATATGAATGCTTTGGTAAGTCACGATATGTTAATGTTTTTTTGTTCCCTGAAAAGAAAACACAAAACATGCGACCATACATTGATACTCAGGCCACAAGTTACAACACGATATATATCTGATATAGGACAATACACGTTTGAGAGTTTTGTATACTTTTATAAATTTCCCTTTCTCAAAGCAAAAGCACATGTCAGAAAAAATATGATGAAATAACACAAGTGTCTATTTCATATGAGCGTCATATACGACTTAGTGCCTATGAGAAGCACAAAAATATAATTTTACATTCATAACGAGACAAACATAACAAATCGATGATATTTTTAGTTTATCACACGTCAGTCTTCAGAATCACGTTTTGACGTTGTGAATCAATTGTGCTTGCCAATCGGCTACCACACAACAACTACAATATTGTCCAATATTGCACTGTAATTATAAGTTCATTCATTTCCGAAATACATAACTCATACAACAAACAAGAATACTGTATTTCTAATGATATACCTTGAAACATTAATCTGACAATCCCTGCTGACAAATGGTGTAAACTACACCACACTGACCCATTTATCGTTGTGTTCAGTGTATGTATATAACACAACAGTACACATGATCAGATTTCATTGTGGGTCTCGAATATGTGTCTTCCAATTTCTGATTATGTACAATCTTGTCGACATGGAATCTACACTCTGGACATAGTGGTGCGAGATGTGCTGTTTCTTCTGGAAACAGCACGGGAGTCGAAGGAATCGAATCTTGTCCTCCGGTATGCCTTCCGCTCCATCCGATAGCAAATGAAACACAGACATCGCTTGAAGTTCCGGCGGAAGTTCTGGCTAAATATGCTGTAAAGCACGGGGTTAGCTGCGGAATTCACATGGGTTATAATCATAACGAAAACAAGGAATGGCCAACTTTCTGGAAACGGTGTTCTCGAGAACGTGTTGTATAAAAGGTGAATTTGTTGCGGTGAGTAGCTGATGAAATAAATAAGCACACTTGCTATAAGCATCTTCACAACGCCCTTTCTTGCCTTTATTGTGTCAGCGGATCTTTCTGTTTTCGAGTGTGCGTCCGGACGCATCTGGAATCGAGTGTTCAGTTCCTCTGTACTTGCGTATAGCCTTCGACCTATCACTGCGTACAGAACTATCTGTATGATCATGGGTTGAAAATAAAATAACACCGATTCAAGATATTTGAAAATAATAAAGAACTGGAAGTTATTTCCTGGAAAGATGATCTGACACAATGAAAGTCCCGGAGCCACTGGTCTGACTTGGTTGAAGAGTAATGTAGGCAGTCCACAGCCTATAGCGACGGGCCAAATGAAAGCTATGACGCACAGGATCTTCTTCCGTGTACACACAATATGCGCCTTAATGGGAAACACTATCGCCACAAACCTGAAAAAAAACAAAAATAAAATATTTGATATGAATTATATGTTTGTTTATTGTTTTATGACGTACTCTGCAAACCTTTATTAAATGGCAGTGGTCTGTAAATAATCGAGTCCCTACCCTACAATCCTTTGACTGACATCATGAGCACCGATCAACCGATCTACGTACCTATCATACGATGAAATACATCAGTAAAAATACCGATACTGGCCACCTGATCCCGTTAGTCGTCTCTTCCGACAATCTTGTTATTGTTGCTACATGCGAATTTTAATAGGTTAATGCTTTCAATGATTACATCACTTGTCTGAATATAAAGTTAAGCATTTTAGAAAGCATATCTACATCCCCGATTATTCAATGTGCCATACCATACATTTAGTAAAAGGCACGAGCCATGTTGTATAACGTGCAGCTATTTGCCTTGCAGACCTGCAGTCTATGCGCTAGATAGAAATCAATCCTTGAGGGTTTCGAAGGAGGATTGCATTGACTATCGTTCCTGGTTTGTCAACGCATTCCACCTGTCCGTAGGTAACACCAAAGTGGTGCAATTCCAAGATCTGTCTTATTTCCTCCCATACTAACATGACACGCCATATGATATTATGACATACGCGATATAATGTGATTGTTAATTATACTATAATAATATAATACGATAATTTGAACAATCAAGGATGGCATATACAAATGTAAAGAAAGTGGACATGGATTTAGTTTGTAAAATGACTTGATATATGCTGTATCTAACAAAGTTTCATGATCTTCATTCTGAACCAATGGAAGGCACTGGAGGTGCGTGGGACAGGGACTGGTGGTGGCGAGTATAATATCACAGGGATATTAACAATCACATTCCCAGAAATCTCATGGCGGGTAACTAAAGAACAGGCTCCACCAGCCGTATCCATGTCAACACTAAGTTTCGGACTGATGGGCGCATACAGACCCTACTCGTCTACACATCGTCCAACGTCGTATAATCCAGTTTGAAGTATTAGACAGAGCCTTAATATACCCTGAAATGATATTTGAAGAAATTACAATAACCATGTAAACATGGGAGTTGGAAACCCAATTACTGGGCGCTGAATGCATTAAATGTATGCTGAAACGAGCAATTACATTCGCGAAAGCTGACACGATTTGTGAATACTTCACCGACAATATGCATTACCGTTATAATACGGTGGTCCCTTGGATCCTCTCCATCGTGACTAGAATGCCTTTGCTGTCTCCGTTTTATTATCTTACTCTCCAGTAACACATTAGCAAAGTACGTGATATGGCCATGAATTACTAGGTCCACCGCGTTGTCCAACATTACTGGCAATTATGGCAAGATGTCTATCCATTTAGTACACACGGCTGCGAGTAGGGAAATAAGAGGAGTGGAAGGAGTCCGTTATAAACGAAAATATGGTTATGTAACAAGTTCGATTTAGATTCGATTCTACAGGGACACCCCATTCCCCATTACAAAATCATTTTGATTCATGCCAAATGCCATTTAATGTCTAACCTAATTGCAAGTTATGTTCAATAAGAGTCACACGAATAAACATTGCATATATCTTCTGTACAAGTGCATAAATACATAAATACATCGATTGAATAAGAAGGGATAGGACATAATGGCAAAATGTATTGTGTTAAAATGTAGAACATTTTATTTGGCGAAAGGCGGTGGGGTAGCCTGATGGTTAAAGCATCCACTCGTCACGCTGAAGAACGGGGTTCGAATCCCCACATGTGTGAAGTCCATTTCTGATGTCACCCGTTGGATATTGCTGGACTATTGCCAAAAGCGGCGTAAAATCATACTCACTCACTTATTTGCAAAAAATAGTTATGTGTTCAATTGAGATCTGTGTTATATATTTATTTGAACGTTTTAACAAAACTAATAGGTGTTAAATAGCAATGTAATAAAACCAAACATGCGTCATTAAACACACTGGATGATAAATTAAACGCTCCCTTGTACTTAAAAGTTTGTGTTCGATAAGTACGAATCTCGCTGATGGGTTGATGACGGCAGCTGGTTACTAAATGGATGTGCATCATTAGCTGAACTGGTAGAGTTGAAAGCCATAGAGATTAGTAATACAAATGTGTATATTTTCTAAGAAACCATGTGAGTTAACTGGGATACATTTATGCAATGTTGTGAGTGTATATTGGCTCATTGGTTTATATTTTACTCTAAATTGTCAACAAAGTACTGCAGTCGTGATGCCTTGGTGTGTTATTGATTTCAGAAACAAAGATATAATTTTTATAGACAAGTTTGACATACCCGTCATTTTATCTCTGTCGTATGAATAAATTGAAGCGATATATCAAACATATGTTAACAAGATGTGTTACATTTCACTACCGCCCAAACACATGTTGCCAAAAGAACATACGTCAATCTGTATTGAGCTTCATGCATATATGCTTGATTGATTACACAGAATAGTGTGTGTGTGCTTTGATCTGGTCCATGCCGGATCGTTAGGCCCGACAACGGGGACAAACACTCTATCAGGGCGAGTTTGCTTTAGACATGTAAGGGTTATCAATATTAGTTATTTCGAGTATTTCAGTCATTCAGCTCTACGACACCTCCAGTCTCGTCACGCCCGACTATAGGCAGATAGACAGGCTCTAAGGACTGTTATAACTGTGGTCAACAAAACGGAACAGAATTATACTGATATGGATATTTTTATCAAAATGCATTGTGTGGTCTACAGTGGTTAACATTGCAAGTATGTCTGCAAATCAAAATCAGCATATCAAGGTTATTGTACTACACTGAACCATAACAGTTAATATGATCATTAATATTTTGGTGCTCAATCTTAGAACAAGAACCTAAATATATTCATGATCACTTACTTTTCTTTATGTTAATTAACAAACGCTCTAATCATATTCAAAATGGAGTGATGGTCCTTGCTATCTGTGGAATCAAAAGCGATACTGGTGTAAATCTCTATGTTAGGAATGCTTTCTCGAATAACCCTTTAAGGGTTGTGATTAGCAACAACATTAAGATGACGTCATCGATCGTTGTTTATGATATCAGTAACTAGTTCATAATCGATCCCTATGGCAGACTGAAAATTTAGATATTACCACAGTACAACGGTACTTAATGTGTGTTTGAGTTTATGTGTATTTAACCGTGTAGTCACTGAATCGTAAACACCATTGTTACAAGCATTTTTATCTATTTCAGACAATCGCAGCTTCATACATGCTAGTAAACTGTATACATATGCTCTAGTTGGAGGCAGCGTGTTACACCGATTCATTCTGATAAATATCAACTCGGCCTCACAACGTCAGTAACGGAGTGCCATGGTATTGAATATCTATGCTCCTAAATACATAGACTCTCACACATTCCTATTCGTTCGTTCGAGACGATTGAAGAGCAACTTGGGTGATTTTACGTGTATAATATGGGTTTATGCTTGTACCAGCACTCAGTATCAGAACTGAAAGGAATATATAGCATATTTTAATGATCAATCAAAATAATAGTTAGTGTAAATCGATCACGTTTTATAGTCTGAGACTTTGATTCGTGTATACTAAAAGATGCATTATTATTACAACTACATGTACACTCTAACCATTCACGTCATGACATTGTTAAATAGAGTACAGCTATACATTTACCAATAGACTACATACCAACTGAGACATTCAACGGCATTGAACAAAATACGAAAAAGGACAACCAAACAACACCCAACAATAGTCGTATCTTGGCGGTGAATCAAACAACTGCGATACCTTGATTTTCTGTAAATAACATATTTTCTTGAATTACTGTAGATTAACACTTAACTGGTTTCAGTGTGTTCTTGTTCAGTAAGTTTACAGATTACAATGTTTAAAGGTGGAAAATCGTATTATTTTCTATGTATGAGACTTAACTCATCGTTCAAAAATACACACAGACAAGTTCCTATTAGAACATAATTGTAATATGGTCTAGTAAAAATGATGCAAAATGTTATGGTCAACGTCATCATCCGGATGAATTGAGTACTTCCTTACAGGCTGCCAACTACATGTACTTCTCAATCCTTAAATCCCAAACCTGTCCAATATTGGCGCCAACTCTTGGGCCTTCCCATGTACTGTACTTGGTTGGTACACGGGCAACGCTTTCATTTCAGTGTTTTCTCTAATTTTTCAATCCTGTCCCAAATCCGGGTTTTCCACTCGATTACACTTTCATATTACTGCAGGAGATCCCATGCCAGACAGGAAGGTCATGTTCCATTGGTTGGACCCCGTTCATTGAAAGTAGATTTCAAGGTATCCAGCTGCTGTATCAAGGCAGGAGATGAAATCTCTGGCCCACTTATAATCGGAATTCTAGTTTGTTTCTGGCACGTCCTTGTTAATCCTTATTGATAAGGTACTATAGATTGGTTGACCATTTCCGGGCTGTATATAAAGGATCGTTACTAGCCAATAAACCTTTCCTCCTCCTCATTACCACGAGGGATGAGTAAAGTGACTACATAGGTGCAATGTCATGGCTTCAAAGTCAAATTAATTGGCACTCTTTTTCAGCTTACAGACATTAGTGGATGGTTAATTTCCTAATGGGCATGTCAATCAGCATGTCGGTCAATTGAAGTATGTTAAAGTGAATACAAATTGCACTAAAAAATAAATTACATGACATGAACGTTTAAATTAGGATCTTTTAAGGTTTTTTCTGAATCAGTTAATGAATGTAGACACGCGTAATCACTTTATGAAACGATCGAACTATCATAATAATGGTATTTAATGCTATTAAAGCATATTTTTATTATTATTATTATTATTCTTTTTTATTCGTTACTATTCTAAGCGACCCAGGAGTGATTACCACAGCTTGATAGGTTGGGAAACGTTATTGGTTGGGATGTTTCACTGGGAATACGTACTTTCTTGACACATACGTATTTTCTTAAATTTGAAATTCGTCTTGTCAAATACAGTGGCCACGCAGGTAAGAAGACTGTTTATATCATCATAAGTATTTTACATCTTAAATCACATCACCTATACACAGACTGTATTTCATATCCTAGACTACAAGGCACATACGTAAGAACCACACCCCTTAGTATAACGGTAACGTGTATTATAATGCAAGTTGTATTATCTGAGGTTGATAAATGCCCTGTCCAACAATTGTGATTGAACTGTTTGTACAATGTATAGAAGCGATGTTATTAGCCAGACAAATTGAATATGTCTATCCGATCGCTTACATAGTGCCGTTAATACGATCTCTCTGAGCAATATGTCTGTGATTATGTATATCTGAACGGCAAACGTATTTGTTTAGCTATCTGGTACGGGTTAGTTCCAGGTGGTATATGTCACTGTTAATCGTAATTCCCACATGTTTCTTATCAACGTCTTCACTGTGATGTATGTGTATCTGAGATACAATGAACCCGTCACATCCGGGGTAGAATTGGTCTTCAGCAACCTATGCTTGTCTTACGACGCGACTAACGAGACACATACATCGTATCCCAGTTGTGTAGATTGATGCAAGTGCTGTTTATCACTGGACTGTGTCCAGACAAGATTATTTACAGAGCGCCGTCATATAGGCGGAATTCTGTTGAGTGCAGCGTTGAACAGCAAACAATGCAAAAACACAAATCTGAGAGAAATTTCCTCTGCTTCATGAAACAGTTTTACATTGACCAGATTCCTGATAAAGCATCAATAACAATTGTGGTAGATAACCTTTGCGACATCTGATCCCCTTAAACACCCTTGTACGTACCCTAAAGCACATTTTATCACTTTTGAGAAGATGTCCTTAAGCACATTTTATCACGTTTGCATTTTAAGTTTTGAATATGCTACGTTGTTTTAAGCATCGCCTTTACTTCAAGTCTTCCTAAGTCCGTATGCGCAACTCCACATTGAGTGTTACATAATACAAATTTTGCACTAACTGACGTTACACCTCAGCATGTTGTTAATTGAACGACAAAATTGCCTACAACGTTTTGAAGCTTTCATCTGTGAGTGAGAGATACTATCTGAATGGAATAGATTGACTTTGAGGTTTATGTGTTATGTTTTGCAGATGTGAAACGCAGGAGTGTTTTTCTATTCTTTTATGAGGGGACACACACCGCACCGATGCACCATGCTTCATCTACCGTCAAACGACACAATTACTTAAATCAGCCATTAACATTTTCTTCATTGCAAGAGATGGCTTTGAGGCAAGGTGTGAAAAGCTCATTGATTCCTTCGTTGAGGACACATCAAAATTCCCTCAGGTACATATTACAAATAGGATCTGTGAGGAGTAAATTAAAGCAATAGAACTTTCATTAGACGTTATCAAACAATTTTACTTAATCATTGACTTTTTGTCAAATAGAATTCGTTCCTTTAAAGCTTTGTATCCTTCCAAGTCAAGGAGGTAAAAAGCAATGTCATTTACCTTAACACCATGAGTTATCCATTATATTTTTATTTGAATGCGAAGTACAAAAAAACTGAATTCGTTTAAGACGTCATTCGTGTATTCCCATGGGGGTAATTGTCGACTACGACTACGGTTAAAATGGCGAAAACACAATCATTTGCTGGATAAAATATTTTCTCACTCGGAACACTCCTACCTGGTAACATGTGTCCAAATATCGATAGACCATTTCCTTACTAACTGGTTGAACTAACTTAAGTATCAAAAGGGATGTCGAATGGAGATAAACAGGCCGCAAATATTTCGAACAGTTTTGAGGAACGGTTGATAGTATTTGCTAAACTATTTGGTAAAAGAGAAATCTAGATGTTCCATGACTTTGAGCTTTAGTGATTTATATCATTTGTGAATTGATTGTTCGGAAAATGAAGTATTCCGATTATGAAATTTCTAATTTAAAGAATCGAAACCTCTTTCTAAACATTCACGTTTTTTTTATGGTAATCCTTGTCGCGGTTCATTTCTATTGGACCATCTTCACGAAATATGAGACGTTACTACCAAAATAGGATTCGTAAAGCTGAAATTCGCCAATTTTGAAATGATCATTGGGAGAGATTTAATATGTTGTTGTTTTTTGTTGTTGTTGTTTGTTTGTTGTTGTTTTTTGGGGGGGATATGCGAGATTCCGACAACATACAGTTGTCACTGTTTGTTATTATGGTACTACATTGACATTGTTCGGTATCATCACCTAGTACCATCACTGCTGATTATATATTCATAAGCACATGTTCATGATATAGTCAAAATATTACAATCGCACTTTCTCGAAATTGCTTGTGGACGTGGTAAAGGTTCTGCTCCTACCAATTATAATGATTTTGAGCATTGTGTGTGCTTTCAAGCCGATTTTAGCAATGTTGCAGCAACATCACGACGGAAAACTCATTGTTACCATGGGAAACGAACCCGGGTCTAAACACCAGGGTACCCCAAAAAGATTATATGAAATAATTTAATTTAATTTATCCAGAGCAGGGACAATTACTGCAAAGTATGTAATGCCTTTAAATCTGCAGTTCGCATGTATCACAATTAGTCTTAGTCGATAAGATTCAATTTGCTTCGTCCAATATAAAATGTAGAACGGGTACCAAGTCTCAGAGATTTCACATGTCTAGAACAACCATCAAACCTATCTGCATTTTTGTAATAGGGTAAAGCAGGTAAAGGCACTACTTCATGCACGATATCAGCGTAATTACAGATACACTTGACACATCAAGACCTATAAATCTGAATCTAAATTCTTGATTGACAACATTAACGTATTTAAGGCACACGTGGAAAACATCAGGAAGACATTTCGACTTTTTAGACTGTTGAGATGGTAATTTATTGAAGATGGTAGAAAATTAGACGCCCCGACCCCGATAACTGCCTGGTATGCTCCGAATAATAGGAATAGTTATCGCGAAAAAATGTGTTGTTTGAATTAAATACACAAAACAAGACGATACGTCAATAATAATATGATTTACTTAATATATTTACACACATGTTCACTATTTTCATGATATAGAAACATTACAGGCTGTCACTGACTAGTTACAAACGTCATTAGAAACAAAGACTGAATAAGATTGTTGAACCGTAGCTCTTTTACTGAATAATATATAGATATTCTAGTTGAAACTGAGTACCGTTATAAACACGTATACATACATGTACGCAGGGGCCTTGATCATATCAAGAATACACACATATGTTGCTCGCCAGACTCCTGCTACACAAAAACCTGTAGCGCATAACAAAGGAATGAATAGCTCGGTAGTTGGTCATGCATGTGTGTGGAACGTGAACGCGGCATTGTTGGTTTGTTAATATTGTACACAGCGTTATTCCGCATGCATCCGCACAATTGTTTGTTGTGCCTTTATGGTGATACAGGGAGATGATTAATAAGTAAAGACATTGTAGGTATATTTCTTTGGCTATATTCTTGTTCGATTGAGTGAGTGAGTGAGTGAGTGAGTTTGGTTTTTACGTCGCTTTTAGCAATATATTCCAGCAATATCACGGTGGTGGTCGCGAGAAATGGGCTTCATACATTGTACCCATGGGGGAAATCAAGCCCGGGCATTCGGCGTGACGAACGAATGCTTTAACCACTACGCTCCCCCCCCCCCTTCTGGCTCGACGTTTTATATATTAGTATTGGTGTTGGCAATATGATATAATTATATTGGAGTCGTCACGGCCTCAAACAAGGTAAACACTGAATCAGAAAACAATGAAACATACGAAACGCAACCACGATTATCATGATTTGAAATAGTATATTTCAGAGTTGAACGTGGAAGGTGCTTTGAGTGAGGAATATTAGCTCTGAAATATGGTACATTCAATTACTGAAATATTGACAACAATGAAAAGCTTCATGTCTGGACACTATGAGTGAGTGAGTGAGATAAGATTTCAAGTCACATCGGCAATATTTCATCCATATCGTGACTATAAACAAGTTATAATTTTACAAGAAAGTAAATTATGAAAATCCTGTCAGCGAAGGACAGTAAAAGAACTAGTTTATCACAGATTAATATTTAAAGCTAGTAATTAACACTAAAACATTTTAACCATGGTTGACAATACAACATAAAAACAGGCTATATATTGTCAACAACTGAAGATAGATCACCATGCTAGGGACCATGGGGACTTACAGTACTTTTGCTTCCTGCATGGACCCTATCTGGATTTACACCATACCTTCAGCTGTTAGCAAGTTAAATAAATCTAACCATATATTAAGATAGCATATATACAACGATTAAAAATAGTAGTAGGTTTAAATTTACTATGAATGTATTGGGACTTACGAACGTGGACACAATGATACCCTATACTGACAACGTATTGGTTTCCATGGTAAAGAGGTAACGTTGGTAGTTGTAAACATCCTTAAAACTATTATACATATGGCTATTTGTTCTGAGCTCTGAGGCAGAGTCATATCTCACTACAAAAGATTTTACCACAATGTTTTATAATGGGTACAGGGTGGGGATCAAATAGCAACTCGCCGAACACAGACAGGAATCCATATTTTCGTGCACGTGGCTATAATAAAACATTCAGAAGCTGAACACAAGTTTTGCAGTCACACGAAAACACGAAATCAGTGATGAAAATAACAACGTATGCAACGAAATACATATCTTGTTGAACGGGTATGAGATATGGTGAGATGGCAAAATCTAAACTGATTATATCGCATATTGTATTGAATTTGTATTGAGTGAGTGAGTGAGTGAGTTTAGTTTTAGGCCGCACTCAGCAATATTCAAGCTATATAGCGGCAGTCTGTAAATAATCGAGTCTGGACCAGACAATCCAGTGATCAACAGAATAAGTATCGATCTGCGCAATGTGTCAACCAAGCCAGCGAGCCTGACCACCCGATCCCGTTAGTCGCCTCTTACGACAAGCATGAGTTGTCGCTTGTATTGAGGAACACTGGAGCGAGATGATAGAAAATAATGTAATCATTGAACAGATTCAGTCATCAATTCAGTTTCCAAGGTCTGTGTGTTCGTGGATAAATGGTATAGAATTTACTGAATACCGCGTTATCATCAATCCACGAAATAAGACGGAACCACAGTACTCATAGGTGGTCAAGTTTTTCTGCGCTCCTACTACTATCATGTGCTTTGAGTTTATTAACTCCTTACAACTTGAACGGATATACCGAGGATAAATTACTGTAAAAAATATATCAATGCTGAACCAAAGTAACGAAAGGTAATATGTTTTAATTTTCTTAATCTGTTTGTGGGAAAAGGTAGAGCCACGTTAGTATTAATAAAGTCACTGACGAAAAGAAATATATCACACAGACTGAAATGTATCAATATTTGTTCTCCAATAATAAACTAGATCTTGTTCAATATAAAGGTGTGGGGTTACTCTGGGACGAAAGCATTGATTAACGTACTGTAGACTGGAGATAAACGTTGAACTAAGCTTTGGACTCCTAGGCCAGAAGCTTTATTCGATATGTACATTGCCTCATTGATTGTACAACCTGTCAATCAAACTTAGTCATCTGTCACTCACGCAGTATATTACTTTATTAATCACTTCTTACAGAATTTGATTGATATCAAATCGTGCAGCGGTTTCATATCCGTAAATACTTTATATTTAAAACAGAGATACGCAGAAATTGTTTTTCTAATTCATTACTGAAAGGGCATAATTTCACAGTGAATAGTAAGCTTCATCAACTTTGATTTGATATGACTCTGTAATTGCGAACAGCGATCCCACATCACAAAGATGCAATAGCTTTCTATTTATTGATATTCCTTTGCATACACCATCTGTCCTGAAGACACCACAGACAGATTAATAACCAAACCATTGCTTTTCTGTTCGTAAAACGAAGCAACCTTCTCTCCAAGGACGGACATGCGGGTGATATGCAGTCATAACGTTTAAGGATAGCCTTTGACAGCAAGAAGAAATCACCCTTGTGTGATAATAATCGAAGAGTACACTGTTGTGACTTTACTGTCTATTTTATGTCATTGGATGTGAAAAATTCATCTTCAAACATCATTACTTAAATATTAGATAGGACCGTAAAGTATCTGTGCGAGGCGGTATGGTATTAGAATGAAGGTCATAACGTCGTGTTTATGACCTGCGGTGGTTTACTTGCAGCGCCTGGCTAACATGGAATATGCTCTGAAAGATTGAACATTACAGTTTGACGACGAGGATGAGCTTACGGAAACTGGACACTCTCAGAAAGCGTACTAGACTATATGTCGATGCATATTAGGCTTCAAGGAATGAATCCTTCTTCGTCGGATTGTGGAGAGATTTTTGTCGCTTTAATATATATTATAGAAAAAGTAGGCGACAGTAACTGATAATTGTGCTTGTGCCACTTTAATAGAACTTGGTTGATGTCTATAATTATTTGGTGTGTTGATTCAGTTATTCTGGTTCGTAAATTATAGAATTAAAACTTTCAAATTTTCGCTAATGTTCGTTTATCAGTTCAACACGTCAAAGCGAGAGAATAATCAGTCTCAAATATCACCCTGAAATGATTGGACAATTGGGCGTAAAAAGCAAAATATATATGAAAGGATAACTGCCAATTTGTGATAACATCAGGCGTTCGCGTAAAGGGTAAACATGACCTGCTCTGTACATAGGTAGCAGCCAAACATTTTGCTTTCAACATCTAAATGCCAGTGCGAGAAGATGCGAGTACACAGGTCATATATAATGACATGATTTAATGATCACAGGAGACCAAGGCCTAACTGGGACTTTGGTGGATAACTTTGAGAAGTTGAGTTATTAACAAATGTGTCTCTCCAAGGAATTGGATACATTTTTACTGTTTTAAAGGACATAATCCATTGAGATATGTAGACACCTTTGGTACAAGCATGAATATTCTACTGAATCTACGTGGACATCGTCGACATGGCATACGTACATGATGAATGGCAGCAGTCAGCTGTGGTGATGACTGTGGTTATCTTATGGTGATGAGACATGACTAACATGACGTACGAAACATGCCCACTTGACTTGAGAGCTCTCTGACTTCAGTTGCATTTCTATTATAAATGAAAAAGGATGGTGCCAGACACATGGAATGTGCAACCAAATTACAAATCGTCAAAACAAACATCCCCGGGTCTCAGCAAACGGAAGACTTCAACGTTGCGATTGAACCAGACCTGTGGTGAACGGGTGACCTTATAATCAACTCAAGCACACACTAATCTGTTATAACGGCGGGACTTGTAGACATGTGTTCAGGGGTTGATTTGATTCCAACCGCTTTTCAGAAAGCGGAATATATTTTTCATCCGCCTGTCAAAATCCTACTTGGTCAAACATGACGTCATGTCAACGTCAACGCCGGTCGAGGACAAGGAAGCAGTAATTGCATTTTCGTTGAGAGTTCTATATCTGAGCCAGTGTGGGCATGTAGGGTTCATTCTCGACGCCTCAGTAGGCTTATTCATATAGTAGGCAGTGCAACATGTCCTTGAGTGGTTTTGTGAAGAATCAATGTAATGACATAATGGAGGAAGATGGTGTATTCATGGCTAGGACGCAATCAATTCTGCTTAAAACACTTAAGGAGCCCACGATCAAATTCCATATTGAGTTGGTTGAACTGGAACTATACTAAAAAGAAGAAGAAAATTGGTCTTAGTAAAATATATACATCGCCTTAATAATTTATGATATATATTTATCCTTCAGAATATTTGAGTGGCCACTCCCCATAGGCGGCCTGAAAGGATATCATAATGTCCGATGTGACGTCACTTGTTGGTCACTCCATATTTGATCTTCTCCGCGCTTTTCGCTACCCTACTGAAAGAAGGAAGTGACAACTTGAAGATAGATGTAATTTCCCAATGTAAGTATACTTCATAAAATCTAAATTAAATGCCTTTTGTGAACTCTTTCAGATCGGTAAATTCTACAAACCTCTAATTGAAATGAACAACACTAAGTGAATGAGTATTGATATATAATAGCTAAGAAAGAGGAAATAATGTAAACATCCACTTCTAAAGAAAAGAAAAAGGTAGAAACTTCGCATGTGTTGACAGCGATTAATGCAGTTTCTTTCCCGTAGTTTATGACAATACCAGTTACCTTATTATTATTATATCAAGATAGATCACTAATATCAATATGTAAATTGATGCAAGCATAGGAAGTTTTTCAACAACATGATGAGTAGTATTGTCTCTTTACGGAAACGTTCCATTCACTGGTGCTACGATAATAAGCGATTGGTTTCAGGTCCTGACAACATGAGGGCAATTTTCGTTGGCCTTGTCATCGTGCGTTTAGGTACTATTCGCATCAAAAGTCCCGACGAAACAAACCTTATGAATGTACGTTTCCAAAACAGCAGATTGGTTATCCTGGGGAATGTCAGCGGACCATATACATGCACCTAGAAAAACGTTGAAAATTGCTGATTTGGGCATGCAGTTGCAACGATACCCGAACAAGTGTTATTTCCTTAAAGAGTAATAGTTGTAAGGAGAGCAATAAGGACATTAAGGAAGTAGTATTCATAATATTGTTTTCACGACTGCATAAATTGCAAAGCGCCATACGTATGGAACTACGGGGTGCCGTAGAATATCGTGTCCAGTAAACTGTTGCTAATAGTTATAATGACCGTTATGACTGGAATCTTCCCAGAATATCGCCTCAACCATTCTCATGACAGAGGTGAGAAGTCTGATAGCTTCCATTGATATGTGTTTTCTTTCTCGATGTAGTGCTGTACCAGCTCTTGGAAATTGAGTCTTTGATGGTCCAAGCTCTGTATCTTGAGCTTTAGGCCGTCCATGGTGGGCTCCATCGGATTGTGACTTTTGTTTGTGATGGTGTTCTGTAACTATGTTACCTTTCCTAAGCGGCGTGTTCTCGAGTTGGTTCAGACGTGTCTGCCAGCCAGAGGGTTTTTCAAAATGTGATATAATGATTGGATCCAGGTTTTGACACATCCATCCTTCACCCTTCAGATTCCCCTGCATAGTGTCCCTGTCAAGCTTGAATAGAAGGGACAGGCTAATAATCATACTGTCAACTGAGGGACTGTCGGTAGAACCTTACTGTGTGTGCTTGATCAGAGTTCCGATATGTCTGTCTTTGATACCAGTAAGAACTTACCCTAATCCGTCTGGTGGATCTTCCTTCATGTTTTAATGGCCAAGCCTCGCCAAATACCATGCCAAACGGTCCATGCAATGATCTCAATAGCCTTCTTGACTTCATATCTCTGATGTAATGCCCGTGATGACAGTTGTCTAAAGGGCCGTCAAATCTCCTTCAGACAAAAGGTTGTCGGGCACCAATGCAAGCTGAAAAGGAGGTTGCGATCCTCGGGTTCTGATGTCGCACGGGTCCGTCTATGGCCAGACCTTTTCCGGTCCTTTACCTCATTACTTTGCCGACGTTACTGTGTCAACCTGCTTATAATGAACAACTTCGTGGGATCATAACCAAGTAACCAAGAGGCTGCATTCACATGCATCGCCAATGAATTTATGAATTTCACTCGTGGTCGCAAAAGACGAGCATTCCGCGTAACGTTTTTTTTTTATCTTAAGACGATGACTACATAGGTGTACACATTACAAAAACACAAACAGGCTACGTAGAGTTTCAGTGTGCGCGGTTGAATGCCCCATCGCTGCAAACGTTGGACATGATCATCAAACTGTGAATGAGTGAGTATGTTTGTATCCTGCATGTTGCAATATTCCAGAAACTGGCTTTACACTTTGTATCTTAGCGGGGAATCGAACCAGGGTTTTCAGCGTGACTATGTCAGTACGCCCAAACTGAACACCCGATGTGGACTAAAATGCATTATGATGTAATGGAATTAATGCAGGGAGCTCACCTGTTAATGGCAATGAAAGGTGAGTGAGTGAGTAAGTTGGAATTTACGCCGCTTTCAGCAATATTCCAGCAATATCACGCCGGGGACACCAAAAATGGGCTTCTCAGTGTGTGCCCATGTGGGGAATCGACCCCGGTCTCCAGCGTGACAAGCGAACGCCTTGACCGCTTGGCTACCCCACAGGCCCCAAAGAAAGGCGAGTTTATAGAGGGAGTTTACCTGTTGAGGGCAATGAAAGGTGAATTTATACATGGAGTTCACCTGATGCTTACTAGTTACAATTCCCACAATTGTCGGAAGTTTTTGAGTGAGGTCGATTTCACGTCACAGCCTCGTTGAACAGTATCTGGGTTGTATCTTGCATTTGTGAGGAAATCCTAAGTTGAAGAAGATATCAGACGTTTATCACATTTGCGAAACCAATGAAGAAGGGTAATTAAAGGCATAATGCGGTAACAACCCATAAATATGAATGCACGATTTGAATAACAGCGAACGTGAACACGACTACAAACACAACGCAACCACCTTCATGTAATTTAACTACTAGTATACGTAAATTATTCAACTGATATGTCATGTCGAGGTATCCAGAGTAAATGAAATACATTGCATTTCCAAAAGCCAGGCAATATATTACCAATGTTTAACATTTAATGATGGCAGTACTCTTCTGAACTCATTGTTTTGCATTGTGAAATTATAGTTTTTCACCAGAGCACGTACCAAATCTAAACCTGTAAAGCACATGGGGCTTCTGAGTCAAAACTTCTGTGAGCACGCATTAAGCATATCCAGATACATCTGAAAATTGCATCTCTGATCAAGTGGCTTAATTTCACTAAAACAGTAATTCATCCAGGCATTAACGAAATAAATCAAATGTTGTTAATCATATTACCGTGTGTGCCACGTAGGGGATTGAATCAACACTGTACTTGTTTAAAACTTAAGGCTGTGCACCTAATGGATTTCTGGCGCGCCGTCGACCATCTATCCTTTAACATCAAAGAATTACAAGGATGCAATCATTTTTTCCTTACCGATTCTGCATATCTTAATGTAATTAAACCGCACTGCACTTATAGAATTCAATCCTCGTACTGTGAAGAAGGTTTAGGGATGTTCCAACCTGAAGGCATTATACTTGAGTTACTATTTGAAATGAGTTCCTACTCCTTCAATTAACCACAGTAGGGTTCTGCTCCAATGGACAAGTTCAATTTCCCATTATATTAGTCTCTGGTTATAGTGAGTTGGAGGTTCGAACAAGGTTTAGACGTTGTTAACTCATGCAACTGAGCCACCTTGGACAGTGTGTCTTGTGTAATGTGCAACACACCTCCAGTTATAAAATGTTAAGGAATCTTTGGAGTTCGATGTATTCGGACTAACATTGCCTCGGACTGATTATATCGGCATATGGAATTATGCACTGTAATTGTCCCATCATACATCGATTATAACTTTGGGGCCGACATTACAATTAAGGGGCGGGGGTTCAAAAGTTAATGGGTAACATCGTTACCGCTTCGTGATATCGCTAGGTTTGAGTGTGTGGGTATTGTGTTAACGCGCTAAGCAACATTCCAGCACCATCAAAGCGGGAGAATTTTATCATTAAGAACACTCAAGCATAATGTACTGATTGGAGCTCTCTTTATCCGTCATGCTTACCCACAAACAATTTCGTATAGAAAACGAGAACCAGTTCCGATCAGATATATCTGACTGAGATACATAACGGTATCTCACTTGTCGACGGCCTGGGTTTGTATCCTGTTTCCTGTGTTATTGCTGGAACATTACTCAAATCGGCGTGAAACTCAACTCCTCATATCATATACACGTATGATGTAACGACAAAAATTGGATCTTAGAAGATACATACACGGTCATATTCACCTATACAGTTACAGTAATTCATATTTGGTATCCAATATCTGTCATTCCTAATATGGTGTACATGGCAGTTCCTATTGTGTCTGCCAATGAGCGCTGGGAACAATACCATCTGCGATGTCAAGTCACGCAAAAGTCAATGGTAATCTTCCAAATCAACAAGCAGTTGTGCACTATTCATCTCCTGGCATCCGCTGTTAGTTTGGAGTCCCAAAGGATCTTCCTGAAACTGTCCCAAATTAACACTTGTGTGATGGTTCATCTTATTCCGCAGCCGTGCTCTGTTTAGACCTTTGTTTCTACCCACGAGATAGAAATTGCTTTAATTTGACACGTACCAGTTACCGCCATTAGCATGTTTCTCAGGGAGCCCGATTCGTTAGCGTTTTTCTCCTAATGTAATTGCGAAATAATAAACATTTGGTAAGGATCCATTTGGGTTGCTCCTGGTGTGTTCTTCGTGTAAAACAATCCGCAACAGGGACAATGTTTAAAATGTGAATGATCACTAAGGAATTGTCGATTTATAACTAGATGCATGCTGTACGTCAAGTATCAGAATTTGTGTCTTGTGACTTGTGGAAGTCTAATCTAATCCTATTGTCTACGGTAGGTATATGGAGTTTATTCTAAATACGTTTTATTGAAAGGCTCTTTTTTATCTTCGAAGGCGCAGTTTGTTCTCAGTGTAAAACGATTTTGAAAGGTGTCTTGGTCTCAGTGTACATAGATTTTAAAGGTGTTTATATTCTTTGGATGTTATATTTTGGCAAGGCAACGCTTTGTCCCCAAATACCTAATAAGAGTTCCACTGCGATTTAGTTAATTACGTTTGTGATTGTGTTTGGGGAGTTGGTTGAGGGATAAGGTAGGGAATTGTCAATTGTCAAGGTGTTCAGTCTAAAAGCAGTGGATCCTTGAAGATCCTGGTTAGAGTTGGTCTTTAGAACAGTACCCATGTTTGTTGTAAGGATCTGTGGTCAGGCTCGCTGACACATGTCATCATATCCCAATTGCGTAGATCGATGTTCATGCTGTTGGTCATTGGATTGTCTAATTCAGACTCGTTTGATTACAGACTGCCGCCATATAGATGGAATATTGCTGAGTGCGGCGTAAAGCTAAACTCATGCACTCGCTCTAAAAGCCGTGACATAACTGCTACTGTATAGATAATATATGTACTAGCTTTCATGATAACATGGGGCGGTGGGGTAGCCTAATGGTTAAAGCGTTGGCTCGTCACGCCGAAGACCCG
>VKKT01000216.1:95179-105677 GCA_008038995.1 Haliotis laevigata
CAGACTCGATTATTTACAGACCGCCGCCATATAGCTGAAATAGTGCTGAGTGCGGCGTAAAACTAAACTCACTCACTCACTTTCGTTTGTTTCTTCTGTGTTGTTTAACGCTTCACTCTGCTGGTGCATGACGACGGTCGGTACATAATCGAGTCCGGACAAGACAACCAAGTGATTGACATGATGACCATCGATCTGCGAAATTTGGATACAATGTCATGTGTCAAACAAGTCCGCAGGCTTGACCATACTATCCCGTTCGTTGCCTCCTACGACAAGCATGGGTTGCTATAACCCAACTCTTACTCAGAACTATATATATAGTTGTCTGTTTCAGAGAGGGTCAAGCGTAACGCATTATCGAGTAATATATCTAATAATGAATATATTAGTTCAAGTCTTGACGTATATACCAACTAATGCATTTCTATTACGTAATGGATCTGCTTCTGCGTCACAGTGATGAAGACGACAGAAGAGCTGTTCGTCACCAGGCACATTGCTAGTGACATGAAAGTCCTGTGTAGTAAATATTCCAGAATTCATAGCTTGGACGTATACACAAATATTTATTAATTTCCAAAGTTTCTACATATGATAGTTAATTGTATTAGTTCCTGTGGATACTGTTTATAGAGTTAAAAGGAACTCGCAGACTATGCTGACCTATAAGATACCGAGTGCCTTTGGCGCCAATGGAAATGTTAAGTGCAAAAGAATTATTAGGAACATTGTAACAAGCAAAGAGGATTTAAAGCATTTAACTGTGCATGTAATCCTCCTGTATGTGTAAGGAATGCTTTTGCTTTCATGTTTCTTAAAACTATATAAAACATGCATGAATATACGAAGAATCAGTGCATAATCGGGGGCTCAAAGAGCAATCGAGACGATTTCAAATCGATCCAAGAAGTGATATCCGAGATAACGCAACTCGACCAATGTATACACATGAAAAAAGTATCGCAACACCCAAAATTTTGCAGCATCAATGTGCCACAATTAACCAGAGCACAGGAACTTATCCAAATCTCGGTTTAATTGTACTATCTGAATAAATTGATACTCAAAGAATGATTAAGTGGCAAAGCTAAACGCAAAAAGAACGAAACACTAGTATATTCAGGGAAGCACACATGGCAAAGAAACTCATTTTGTAGTTCTGATAACAATGGCGTTAACGAGTACAGTTATTTTCAACATTCTAGCCTACAATCCTCAAGAAGTCACATAAATACCAATAACTTAGCACAATGTCATTATCTGGTGTGATAACTGACAAGGTCAATGACGTCAGTGCCCCTCCTCCTCATTGACTGTATCAGACGTTGAACTTGACGTTGATGTCTTGGATTCCATTCTTGGTGGAGGGCGGCTCCGAATACCTCAAGAGTTTGTACTGGAGGATCTGGGACCAATAATGTCTTAAACGTGCCGTATGGGATTGAGATCTGGACTCCTGGCAAATTGAATCATCCATGATGTACATACTTTACCAGATAAAACTCCATATGCTCACGAGCAAGTATTTTGGAAAGAACCCTCTGTGGACATACACATAAACACAAGCATCAAACTACAGCGAATCACACACAAATGCCTTTTGTCTTTGTTTAGTCCTGACCCAATATGAATATTGGGGTCCTTTCATTCAGCACGGATATGAAAAAACGCTTGTTCACCCATCACACGTCTAGTTTGGTAATTTAGCTTTAACATATGTTCTATTTGGGATTACAATTTCTTAGTGAAGTACAGAGTCTAGTACTTTATGGGGTTGAATCCCACCATTCAACAAAATAATATCACCAGCATTCACCCAAACACCGTAAAAATGGAAGTATGACAACTTGTAGTCCGGATCAGATATTTGAGAGTTCGTTGAAAGAATAGTGTATCGGTGACTTACCGTCACAAACACGTGCAGAAGGAAGTCAATTGTTCATCCAAAAAGACGACAACGCTTGCTTACATTGTAAGTAAAGATTCGGAATTATATCGGACATGAGTTTGTTAAATATTTTGAAATGCCATCAAAGTGTCTACATCTACCACAAATTGTTTGGACGTTTTACTGAGGCTGTGCATGTTGTAAGAATCACATGACGCTCGTAGAAGAAAAGGTATGCTCGATTGTATGCCAACAGGTGCTAGATGAAGACACCTAAGTGAGTCTGGAGCCACTGAATATTGTTTGACATAAAGGAAGCGTTGGTTTTTGTATGGAAAGTTGAAGCCATACCTCTTGTCTTCGTCATTTCCACACTGGAAACAGACTCAATACGTTGACGTTGACAGCTCAACATATTTATATCCCCATATTTAATGACAGATCATTATCAGGTTTGACAAATAATCTGTAATACTATGTTTTTATCATATTTCACAATTACGGAAAAGAATCTCAGACATAACCAACGTATGAAGTAAGATATTCATGAAGAATAACATCTTCAAACTTTACAGAAGTCTACTTCGGGATAAAGTCTTTGGTATTTATCAAAGCTCATCAGAAACCAATTCACTGATCCACCAGTATTGAGTTATATCCCTAACAATAATTGAGTAATATGAGCACGGAGTTATTACCAGTCTGTGTATCATGTCCAAAGCTTCCCTTTCATCATTCCGCGCGAAACACAACGTTCTTTGTTTGGATTTATAAAGATGAAGAACACGTACCACGCATTGACACAAGTCACCCAAGGGCACACATTATCGTCTCTTATCAGGCCGAACATGCCATTATCTTACTCCAAATCTCATGGTTGTGAAGAAGACCACTGTCTTCCAATTGATTTTTAGAATATGATCACTTTTCGTGATTGTGTACTTATGAATATTAATACATTTCTACGATGTCAATTTGTCAATATTAATGGATATTACGGGATCATAATCATATTTTTCAAGGTACAAATTGCATGTAGGGAAATGTATTTCAGATAAACAAAAAAGACAATTTGAAACAAAAATACGCCAAACATGCCCAGGCTATTATCGGTTCACAAATTAAGAGATTAAGGTAATTGCATTCCTTAACGCCGTCGTACACTCACATTTCTAGAAGAGTGACACGTTTTGATGAAACCTGCAACCAGTTAGGCAGTGTTTGCTACACAGATATGGAAAGGAAAAAATAAATTGTGTCAATCTACTTCATTTAAATAACATAAAATAACCTTGGTCCCTCGTCACGGGGCACGGCAGGACGGTTACTTTATATGTATCACTTTTATATGAAGGGGAAAACATTACTGGATGTCAACTTCTGTCATATGAGTAACACGACGTTACTGAGTATATTCTTACACCTTGATCAGGTACCGGGTATCCATTTTCCTTCTGGGTGAACAGTGGCAATTTTGACTCAGTTGCCTAAGGTGAGACCACATGGATCACATGTGATTCGTTGTTGGGCAGGACTGAAGTCCTAGAAACTCTCAGGAGTCAAACTGCCAAACACGGTCACCCATCCAAGGACTCTCCGAGCTCGACGGTGCTTAACTTCACCGATTTGTGACCTGAGCTTTGTGCACAGAACCACACGCCACGCCATCCCGAAACGTCCTGCCCCTCACATGACAGAAGTTGACATCCATACATCTTCAGCCTTTAAGCGTATCACTTCAGTAAATCCTCTCGAGAATATTCTCGATATGCACAGTTCCTACATAAACTCAATCCGGAAGCATGCCATTCATTGAGAGCCTTGCAATGCACATGGATTCCATGTGCGAAAAAATAGCTAACATTCATGCTTATTGTAATAGGAAATCATGCTGAGCTTTATTTGGCTAATTTTGTGAAATGAACCTGAATCACAATGTCGTCCTCTGGTTTGTATAGTTCAGACGCAGTAATGTATAATATGGCTACTATGATTTTATCTAGAAAATGGATTCCTGGCGTAAAACAACATTCACTCACTCACTCACGTCATGTCTTTTTACAGTTTTTATATAACTCGTCATTTTATATGAAGATACGTCATGCATGAACTGCAATAAAATTTTAAAATGAGTCTGCAGGGCCTCCATGATCGTCATTAAACACACCAACCGTAATGATATTCTGTCCTTACAAAAGTTTCGTTAAACGCTTGCAGGAAAAGAGAACTTGATTAGTTTCCAAAGAAGAGATGTGGTCTCCGGCATATCAGAAGAAAACGACAACGTGAAAAGAAACCAATTTCTCCTGTCAGAAAAAAAACATTTGTAACTTAGGAATCGTTGTATAACGCCCAACTTTTCTGCAATAACAGATCTCTTCTCAGGAATGCAGTCAAAGGTTTCACGACCTTCCTCACGGAACTATCGTTATAGACTCGCAGGAAAGAAGTGATCATGTGTTCAGTAGATGGGTGCACAATGGGCTGCAACAGGCAACGGAATTAAACGAAGTTATTTCTCTTTAAGCACATTACCCACCGTCATGTGGTTCAGACTGCTCTTTGTAGCGACTCGTAAAAACTAATAATACTTTTCATGAAGGTCTTTGCATGCCATGCACAACGTCTTCAGAGATGACAGACATGGGAATGACATGATAAGTAAACAGTTCCTCTCGTTATATTGTAATGACATTACAAATTGAATACATATTCACGGCTCGGTGTCTGGGATATGTCTTGAGAATCATTCGTTTACGGATTTACGTATCTAGTGAATTTCAACCTCTTCTTATGACTCTTGTGTTCACTGAGTAGGCAGTGTTCATCGACGGTTGTATGTCTAAAGTCCGAATTTGTTGCCGAAACTTTATTTCGATTTATGTAATATTTTGCAATGAGTCCACAACATGATTTGCCTTTTCGCGTTTATTTAGTCTCTCAAAGGATTTGGGGATTTTCATGGTTAAACGTTTACCTGAATGCAACCGATGAGCCCAAAGTCCACTTACGGCATAATTATATGCTTAGTCTATGAACTGGAAAACGTCTTGTTCTTAGAGCACTTTACTTGAAGAGTTAGTTTTCACAGTAAGAGATGCCGAGGTAGAGTTTCGGGATACAGACATTGCATATACATGGAATGCTTTACTACATAACTGAATAAGTACTACATAATTAATACCAGCTGCAGGTGTCATCCACATGTGAACTGATATACTAAAAAGGCTATATTTATTGCCATCAACTGATCTCGTTATATTTGAAAAGCTTATCGAATGTTGTTGTTTAAATGAAATGTTTATATGTAGTTGTGTGAAGGTTTTTGACACTCATGGAATCCCAGTAGGCACGACGTTGTCGCGTTGTTGAACAGAAACATATTATTCAAAGTGCGAGACAAATGACCAACATTGTGTGCGGTCAGTGTAAATTGATGCGTGTTATTGACTTTCACCTTCACACACAGAAGTATTAGCTTTGGTTTTGTTCAAATTGACTATTTTCACGAGTACCGCAAACGATCCTGTAATAACGCCAATGAACTGCAGGTAAATCAAGTGATACTGACAGGGTGATGATTGAATTCAAAGATCATTTTATTGCCTCATTTGGTACCTGTGAGCTCCATGAACAGTGGGTTATCCGATAAAGGAAGTCCAATTGAATTACCAGTAAGCATCAAATAAACATAGTCTCAAATGGCTATTTGGAAGTGTACAATGTTAACTTCTGACAGTTTCCATAAATGCTTACATATATTGTTCTGTAAATACATATCAAATGCAAATGTACACGCGGCACTGAACATGTTATTAAACAGGGATCGGGTTCTGGCGCATTCGTGTCAGCCTTAGAACATTTACTCAGTAAACCATAACCCGGGCAATCACAGACAAAAACTATTGTCTTCCTGAGAGGGTACGTAAGTCCCAAACTTTTCAAGGTAAATTCAAACTTACTACTATTTTAACTGCAGTATATATGTAAGTTTAAGTTATGTCTAGATTGTCAAAAATTGCCAATAGCTAAAGGGGGGTGTAAATCTAGCCAGTGTCCATGCAGGAAGCAGGAAGTCCCCATGGTACGTATATCTAGTATGGTGATCTATCTTCGGCTGTCTTTAGCCTGTTTTTATTAATCGTCTTCTATTGATAAACTGTTTTAGATTTAATTACTAGTTATAAATTAATATTTGTGATAGCTTAGTTGTCTTACTGCCTTTCTTTGGAAGGAGTTTATACTGTACTTTTACTTGATTTGATCACGATATGGCTGTATTGCCAATGTGGCTTAAAATTGTAACTCACTCAATCACAGACAGCTCCAATAGACCGCAGAACACCTGTTACAAACCTCCTGATCTTTCGTAATAAAGAGTGAGTGAGTGAGTTAAGATATAAAGTCACATTGGCAATATTTCAGCCATATCGTGACGAAAACAATTTATAAAATAAAAAGTGATATGAGAACAAATGACATTGACATGGAATATACGTACGTTAAAAACACCTGTCGACGAAGGACAGTATAACAACTAGAATATAACAATTACAACTAAAACTAGTATGGAGAGTTAAAACTGATAGCACTATTTGGGCAATACAATATAAAAACAGGCTATAGATCGCCAACACCAGAATGTAGATCACCACACCAGGGACCATGGGGACTTACAGTACCTTTGCTACCTGCATGGACTCGTAATAAAGAACTATCCAAACGGTTCACATTTTCAAGAGTTAAACCTTGACTTTGTTTCTAGACGGGGAGTGCTGTGACATATATGATATCAGTGTCTTGAGGGAAGAAGTGGATGTTTCCATTGTCCCACGGAAAACCAGTTCATGTGAATGTTGAACTTCCTTCGCCTGATGAGAATATCCAACCACTGCCATATATAAATAAAAACACCTAGATGCTACATGGACAGTCAAACAAATAAATCGCTGGCTGGCAAACAAACTTGATGTGATGAAAATTAATATATAAGAGCCAAAATATGCTCATTTTTATAAGAAATATGTGCTGAAAGCAGAGTCGATTTTACCATATTATTTTACGATTTTTATAGCATAATTGTGAGTTTATGAATCACTATCATATAGTGATGATGCCAGCGTGTTCTCGAGTATTTTGGGTTCCTATCTAATCTCCGGTGGAGGCTTTCGATGCCGGATAACACAATAAAGTTTCATGATTGAATCGTCTACCATTACAATGACTACTCTCATTCACGCAACTTTCACAAATGGAGACAGTGTAAAGTAAATCAGTGTTAGGCTGAACTAATGACAATAAATAATCATCCTTTACATCTACAGCATGGAAATACCATCCCCTAAACCACTACGTTGATTCTCGGGGAAACGTAAATGATGAAATTATATGATGATGGGATTTGTTTTGTCAAACCTACTTATTGTCACTCCCTTTTCCCATTTACCATATACATGGCGCGAATAATTACAAGAATTGGTTAATATGAAATTGATAGTGTACGGTTTTAGAGACCATATTTCTTTGAGCATCTCATTTCGAAAATGGTTTAATAATAATAATATAATTAAAAGTTGTATAGCGCCTGAATCCAAGGTTTGCTCTAAGGCGTTTGTCGAATGTTCTGTTCAAGAGAACTGTTTTTCGTTCTTTTTTGAAAGGAATGATGTCTAACAAGATTTTCAAATTACCAGGTAGTTAGTTCCATAACAAAGGATCTGCTTTGGCAAAAGCTCTATCACCAGACCTCGCTCTGCGGGTTGAGGGCACTGCTGCTTGTTTTGCAGAGGATGAGTTCGTGATAGCTGGTACCGTGACACTAGTTCAGTCAGGTTTTCTGGATCTTGGCTGTGAAGGGCTTTGTGCACAAACACCAACACATTGAAAACAATTCTTTGTCTGATTGGCAGCCAATGCAGTGTACGTAATGTTGGCGTGATGTGTTCATGTTTGCTTGCACCAGTGATGAGTCGTGCTGCTGCATTTTGAACTCTGGTGTGTTTGTTGATCGTCATGTTCAAAATTATTGTGTTATAAAGCGACATACACCCTGTTTCACACGGAAAACCTACTCAGGCACAGTATACTGAGAAAATAAGAGAGATATTTAGTAATCACGCCTTGCCATTTCAACTAACAGCACAGATCAACGTTTACCTACTCTTTCGACACATAGAAGACGTTTCTTCCGCAGTCCTTTTACTGTATTTTTACTTCTGAATGATATTGGGCAAAACCTTCTCTTTGGAATATTATCTGTTAGGAGCTGGACAAATGCACCTTGTGAAGATATGAGACCCTAACATCGTATTGAAGGTTGAACGATCTTTTTTCTTCACATCGTAAAACCTTTTAACCATACACCAATATAGATTATCTTGTCTGAGAATTGGAAGTGAAAAATGATTTGTTTTCCATTTTGGTAATATATAATATTTAATTCAACTCTCGAAATACACTTTTACTATGCCTAATGTTCACACTAAACATTCATTGACATCATGATCAACCATACATAGGTCGTAAATAACTCCTTTATTTGTCGGTCCAAAATGAAGAAAGTTACATAGACAATTTGATTGTTCTGGGCCCTGAAATGGTGAGGTGATTGATCTTTTTGACCACTGGAAGATCACCTTGGTTCCCACGGAGAAACAGGATGAAATGGGTAATTAAAATGTCAAAGGGTAAAACTGAACAAATAAGATTGTGGTTAGTCTTGGGGTTTCATTAAAAGCAATACCTCAAAGTGATTCAACAAGACAATTGTGAAACGGGAATATCGAAATCACCGCGACAACCGTCACAATTTCCTCGTCAGATGCACTTAACTCAACCATGTTCAGTGAATTTCATCTCCATGTATATCACGTGAACTATCTGCTTCTTACAAGTTTAGAATTGTTATTGTCTTTCGTGGAGAGCAAGTCGTCATGTTTATTATTCTTGTGGACATTTCTCTTATGGCTTAGGAAACAAATATAAAGTTCTTGAAAAACAAAAAGAAAGCTTTTTCATCAACAAAGCAAATTTCGCCTTCACAGTTAAAGCTAAAGAGCTCAAGGTGACAGCTGGCATCGTGAAGTAACTCTTCCATTGACACGATCGAATTGTAGCTGACAATTACTGAATGCAAAAGATTGATATTTGTGATGATTTTCTTTATTAACAGGCATTTATTCCAATAACGTTTGTTTCTAAATGTGACATGTGTACAAAGTAATTGCTGATTAAAGACAGCCTCAATCCCCCGCTTTAACCCATCTTAAGCGACAAAACACTTTGTGAAGTAAGGTCACGGTCAATGAAATGTAAAAGATGACAGCATCTATATTGTGCTACGTGAATGATTTACAAGGTACTTAAATGACAAGGCCATACTGATCAATGCAAATATATTATGAATATGCGTCTTATATTCAACACCGTGATCTACCCGTGAAGGTCCGGGTTAAAATGAACCTTCAGTAACCCATGCTTGTCGTAAGAGGCGACTAACGGGATAGGGTGGTCAGACTCGCTGATTGTGTTGACACATGTCATCGCATCACAATTGGGTAGATCGATGTTCATGCTGTTGATCCCTGGATTGTCTGGTCCAGATCCGATTATTTACAGACCGCCGCCATATAGCTGGAATATTGCTGAGTGCGGGGTAAACCTCAACTCACTCACTCAACACTAGATCTGTGATTGTAATTGAGTAGCATTCCGTGATAATTCAGGGTCAAGAAAGTAGGTATCACTGGGTTTGTGATTAATGTACCTAAGTAACACGAGATGCGTGCAAAAGTATTCGCGATGCAACTCTTGCTGTTGGCAATAATAAAACACCATTTAGCATAAAGGCAAATGCTGGTAGGATATATGAACGCTTAACATTTGAGATGGCCGGTTAAAGTTTATGTTCATGAATATTCATTTCATCAAGGTAACAAAGGGATCGTGGGATGCAGATATATTTGGAGTGTGTGAGTGTAGATGTACATTCTAAAATATGTGAAAGAATGAAATAGTGTAGTTTGCTCTGTAAGATTTCAGGACACTGTGATGTTTTTGTCGACGTTGTAGATAATCACACGTGTCTCAGTGTTAAAATCACGTAAACACTGTTATCCTCTTGGGCTGTAGAGTCATGCTCGGCCAATCCCATCCTGCATGGGAGACATGAAAAACCATGAAAAACCTAACAAGACTAACTGTGATTTCTGATAACTTAAAATCGATAATTGTAATCTTTTGAAAGGTAAAGGTCAAATTACAGCACAGCGCATTACAAACTATAGTCGCACTGACTACAATGTGGGGTCATTCAGGGGTATGAATACCACGACGACGGGGGATGACACAGTTTGTCACGCCCTTGAATGTGTGGGTGTTAACATACGAATGAACAAAACAGCTTGGTTTCGGCATTAACTCCTCCAAATATCCAGAAGGGTTGAGCCAGCACATTCCTTTCACCTTGTTAGAGATGCTGATGCCAGTGATAGTGGCATGTGTGGAATTAATTACTGATAGTGACAATTGCGTCTTCGAGTCTTCTTTAAGGCGGTTACTGACTTACTAGAACTAGAATATTAATGTAACAGTAACAGTGACCCCCCC